>JARYGA010029827.1:0-48136 GCA_030545235.1 Helianthus tuberosus
GAACCACACCCTTCCAGGGTGAGACTTTAAGTAGAGCCCGGTCACCAACCTGGAACTCTAGCGGTTTCCTATCCTTATCAGCGTAGCTCTTCTGACGATCACGAGCTGCCGCCATGCGTTGCTTAATCTGGGCAATCTTTTCCGTAGTGTCTACCACGAGTTCTGGACCTGTGATCTGGCTGTCACCAACTTCCGCCCAGCAGAGCGGCGATCGGCATTTACGACCGTACAATGCCTCAAAGGGCGCCGCCTGAATGCTGGTGTGGTAGCTGTTGTTGTAGGAGAATTCCACTAACGGCAGGTGCTTCTCCCAATTTTTGACAAAATCGATCACACATGCCCTAAGCATGTCTTCGAGGGTTTGGATGGTGCGTTCAGATTGCCCATCCGTTTGTGGGTGATAAGCGGTGCTCATGTCTAAGCGTGAGCCAAAAGATTTGTGCATAGCTTGCCACAACTCAGAAGTAAAACGCGCGTCCCGATCGAAAATAATAGAGGTTGGCACCCCGTGCTTCGAAACTACTTCCCTTAAGTATACCTCTGCTAAGGTAGAGAACTTGTCTGTTTCTTTAATGGCCAAAAAGTGGGCAGATTTAGTTAACCGGTCCACTATCACCCAAATGGTGTCATTTCCGCGTTGAGACCTAGGCAAGCCAGTAACAAAATCCATGGAAATTTTCTCCCATTTCCACTGTGGGATTTCTGGTTGTTGGAGTAGGCCCGATGGTTTCTGATACTCAGCCTTGACTCTTGCACAAGTCAAACATTTTCTGACATAGGTTGCTATGTGGGCTTTCATGCCAGGCCACCAGTATGTAGTCCTTAAGTCGTGGTACATCTTATCCGAACCAGGATGTACTGAGTAACGGGACTTATGGGCTTCATCCATTCCAAGCTCGCGTAAATTCCCATAAAGTGGGACCCATATACGCCCGTTTACGTAGTAAGCACCATCTTCTTTTTGTTCTAGTCGTTTCCTTGATCCTCGCAGGGACTCAGCCCTGACGTTCTCGGATTTCAATGCTTCGACCTGAGCGTTTCGGATTTGCTTAGGGAGGTTCGAGTGGATGGTGAGCTGTAAGGCACGAACACGCTTAGGTTTGGTTTCCTTCCTGCTGAGGGCATCTGCCACCACATTAGCCTTGCCTGGATGGTATTTAATTTCACACTCGTAGTCGTTTAAGAGTTCGACCCATCGGCGTTGTCGCATATTCAACTCCTTTTGTTCCATTATGTGCTGGAGACTCTTGTGATCGGTGTAAATCGTGCACTTGGTACCGTACAAGTAATGTCTCCAAATCTTGAGCGCGAAGACCACAGCTCCGAATTCTAAGTCATGTGTCGTGTAGTTCCGTTCGTGGACTTTGAGTTGTCGCGAAGCGTAAGCAATAACCTTCTCGCGTTGCATCAACACGCAACCAAGTCCTTGAATAGAAGCGTCGCAGTAAACAACGAAGTCGTCGGTACCTTCAGGTAAGGAAAGAATAGGAGCACTACAGAGGTTCTTCTTTAGTTCCTGAAAGACAGATTCCTGTGCATCATTCCACTTATAAGCAACACCCTTCTGAGTGAGGGTCGTAAGTGGTTGAGCGATCTTAGAGAATCCTTTGATGAATCTTCGATAGTATCCCGCCAATCCCAAGAATTGGCGAACTTCGGTCGGAGTCTTAGGTATAGGCCAATTCTTAATGGATTCGATCTTAGCGGGGTCGACATGAATCCCATCCTGATTGACTATGTGTCCAAGGAAATGGACTTCCCTAAGCCAGAAATCATATTTCAAGAATTTGGCGTACAGTTGCTCATTACGAAGGAGTTCGAGGATAAGACGTAGGTGTCGTTCATGCTCCTCTCGACTTTTCGAGTAAATTAGGATGTCGTCAATGAACACAATCACGAACTTGTCGAGGTAGGGTTTGCACACTCGGTTCATGAGGTCCATGAAGATCGCAGGTGCGTTGGTCATTCCGAAAGGCATAACAAGGAATTCGTAGTGACCATAGCGGGTTCTGAAAGCAGTCTTAGAGATGTCCTCATCGCGGACTCTCAGCTGGTGATAGCCTGATCGCAGATCGATCTTGGAATAATAGCTCGACCCTTGCAGCTGGTCGAACAGATCGTCGATACGGGGAAGTGGATAACGATTCTTGATGGTAACCTTGTTCAGTTCGCGATAATCAATGCACATTCGGAATGTGCCATCCTTCTTTTTGACAAAGCGCACTGGGGCTCCCCAGGGTGATGAGCTAGGACGGATAAAACCTTTGTCCAAAAGTTATTGCAGTTGAGTAGAGAGTTCCTTGAGTTCTGCGGGAGCTAGACGATAAGGTGCACGAGCTATAGGTGCTGCTCCGGGAGCTAGCTCGATTTGAAATTCGACCTGACGGTGAGGAGGGAGTCCAGGTAGTTCTTCAGGAAATACCTCAGGATAGTCGCGTACAACTGGAAAATCTTCAATCCTGTTTTCCTTTTTCTGCGTGTCGGCAACAAGTGCTAGGATAGCGGTGTGCCCCTTTCGTAAGCACTTCTGGGCTTTTAAGAATGAAATGATGCCTGTGACTTCTCCGCTTTTGTCGCCTTGGACGATAAGGGGTTTGTCAGGAGGACGGGGAATACGAACAGCCTTCTCTTGGCAGAGGATTTCAGCTCGATGCTTGGATAACCAATCCATACCAATGATGACGTCGAAGCTTCCGAGAATGATGGGGAAGAGATCGATACGGAAGGTCTGACCAGACAATTCTAGTTTGCAGTTACGAATAACGTGTGAGGCCTCGAGGTTTCTACCATTAGCTAATTCAACGATGTGCTTAGAGCTTAACGGCGTAAGAGTGGACTTAAGTTTCTTACTAATACGCAGGAATACATAACTAGCATCTGCTCCGGAATCAAATAGTACGGAAACATAACGATCATTAAGTAGGAACTTACCCGCTACAACGTTGGGGTCATTCCTCGCTTCTCCAGCTCCAATCACAAAAGCCCTTCCTCTTGCGCCATTCCCAGCATTGTTGGTGTTGTTGTTGTTATTTCCCGCACCCTGGTTGTGGTTGTTCTGGTTTAACTGGGGACAATTCTTCTTAATGTGCCCCTCGGCTCCGCACTGGAAACAACCCTTGATGTTCCCATGATGCTGCGGCTGCTGTGGTTGATTCTGCCTTGCGGGATGAGGGCTCCTACAATCCTTGGCCTCATGTCCCATCTTGTTGCACCGCTGGCACTTGTTCTTCGCACAGGGCCCATTGTGATGTCAATTGCACTTGTTACATTTGGGGAGATGGTCCTGGTAGCCGCCCTGCTGCTGAGGGCCCTTGTTGCTTTCAGTTTTCCTTTGCTGGGATGGGGCCTGAGTAGGGTTAGCATCCTTACCCTGATTTCCATCCCACTTTCGTTTGTTGTCACTAGAAGTTCCAGCAGTAGCACTGATCCTTTTGGGCAGCTTGCCCTCCTCCACAGCCTGATTGGTGAGTTTGTGAGCCAGACGGACCACTGGCTGAATGGTATTGAGGTTGGCTGAGGTTACATGGCTCCGGATTTCTGGGACCAACCCTTTGATGTACAATTCGATCCTTCGATACATAGGTCGGGACATGTTTGGGCAAAGTGTAGCATAGTCGTTGGACTGCTTGGTGTAGGTCTCAATCTCTGACCCAACCATCTTGAGCTCATAGTACTCGTTCTCGAGTTTGTGGATGTCATCCCTGTGACAGTACTCCTCTTTGATCATGTCTTTGAAATCTTCCCATGCAGTAGCATTAGCAGTTTCCAGACCAAGCATCTGAATCTGTGCTTTCCACCATGAAAGCGCGTTTCCTTCAAGCGTACCAGTCGTGAACTTAACCCAGTTAGCAGGGGGACACTCGCAGACAGCAAAGACAGCTTCGGCCTTTTCAATCCAGTGCAGAAGGCCTATGGCACCCTCAGTGCCGTTGAAAGGGAGAGGCTTGCCATCCATGAAGGTTTTGAAAGTACAAACACGTGGCTGCGTAGGCGCAGGCTGACCTGTCGTGAGAAGTGAAGCGAATAGGCTTAGAGGTGAAAAGACGATGTGGGGGTAGGATCTAAACATCCTAAAGTAACGAGTTTACCTCCAGGGTGAGCTGCGAAAGCTGCAGCCACCGTGTTGAGCAAGTTGGTGAACTGAGCCTGAGTCATGTTAACGTTTCCTCTTCCACGTCCACTCATTGTCTTCATAACCAGAAAACACAGTATGAGTGTGATGTCGCAACGTAGCGAGAATGAGATAGAAGAGGGATGTGTATCTATCTAATTAGGCACACTAGTATGTATAGTAGAGCAGTCAACATAAGATAAACAAGCAAGTAAATACAAGTCCGAGCTATGAAGTCTAATATGTTGAGTCTTGCCCTTGGAGTGTAGTGTCGTCGTGAGTCACGGGTTATAGTCTGGTTTTTCTCAAAAAGGCCTTCTTTTTAAAACCAAGTTCTCTATAACCAATGGCTCTGATACCAATCTGTCACACCCCTAAAATCCGCATGCGGAGTACCACCGCTTGGAGGCGTGACTGACCAGGATCCAGCCACCAATTACACCGAACATTAGTAAATAGTGAGAATGATCACCAACCATAATAGTTAGTAATACATAATAGTTTTAAGTTCAAAAGTTTAACTTCAAATAACAGTTTAAGTAAGTCGCGGAAGCATAGGCAAAACGGTTTAAACAAAGTTCATAGTTCAAGATTTATTTAGAACTCAACACACGGGTTTAGACGACCCCTACACTTCCCCAAGCCGCAAGCTCCTGAGTTACTGGGTACCTGCAAAGCATGCAGTAGGATGTCAACAAAAATGTTGGTGAGTTCACGAGGGGTCCAGTTTTAACTTTTCGAAAACGTAGGTTGTTTAGATAAAGCATTTATAATCACGACATGGGGAGCTACCCCATATGAAAGCTACTAAACTGATGTTACCGAAACTATTGACGAGAAGATTTTTGTGCCCCAGGTCAATGTCTATCGTCATTGACCGAGATGCAAGGTCTACTAGTTCACGCCCGATCTCCCCCGGTCACGGTGTGAGGTTGTCAAACCTAATAGCGCTATCAACTAATAACCCGTTCGCCCCCGGCGATTAATCGGTACTGTAAGCAGGGACTTCAGGTGATAGAGATTCGTTTAGTTTTGCTAGTTGTGATTTATAAATAATACCCAAACGCATTTTTCCCCCGGAAATAGTAGTTTAAAAGTTGTTCTTGAATTTGTTCGTGTCCCTCCCTGGGACGCATGCTTTTAGTGTGTGAACTCACCTTGGGTTGCTCGGTAGTTTAGTTTACTTGATTATGGATGCTGGTCACCACGTCCTAACATGGTTATCGGTATAGGTCAGGTTCGGATACAAGTAATCACGTATTTCCTACACGTATCTAACACATGGTACGCATACAGTTTTGAGTTATTGGGCCTGCTCTAGTAATGGTACAGTCGAACAGTAACAATTAACACGTAGTCCAGTCAAACAATAATCATGCATGATCAGTCCATTCACTTTGGCCCAATAACGGAGATCAGTAGCCCACTCGAGACAAGGTGGTCTCGAGTCGAGACCGAGAAGTCTCGAGTCGCAACCAAGTGGTCTCGGTTTGTAGCGGAGTGGTCTCGAGTAGTGCAGGTATGAGTCGCAACCTTAGGGATCTCGAGTCCAGTCTCGAGTCGAAATCGGAAGATCTCGAGTCGAGACCTTGGTGGTCTCGAGTCCCTGAAATCTGTTTTGAGTTACTTGGACATGGTCTCGAGTCGAGACCAGGGGTCTCGAGTTGTAACACGATGGTCTCGAGTCGAGACCGAAGGTTTCGACTCCAACATTGTTGTTTCCAGAATGCCAGCCAAGACATGTACTAACCAATAGGATTTCATGTGCATGATTTTATGTACTATCCAATAGAATTTTACTAACATGTTTTCTTGCCTCAATCCTAATTCAAACGGATCAAACAAGCATTTATCAAATATTCATAACACATTCAAACTTGTTCATCATTAGGGTTTTTATCATGTTCAAATCTCATTCAAAAATTCATAGCATAGTCATGTATTTCAACACTAGGGTTTTATCATTCATCTTAATCTTCAAGGCACGTGCATATAACCTTAGTTCTACAACTTATAACACGAGATTTATGAACAAGAATTATGTGACACATATACCAAGTATCAAGACAATCATTAAACACAATATGTGCCCTATTTTATCATCATGAATCGGATGGTGATAAGCATCATCAATCGTTCAAAGCACAATAGTTCACATCTCATTCATCATTTAACCAATCAAGCAAGTAACACCATTATTCACATAAGTACCTAGTGAGCATCTAAAAACACTAACCGATTGATGTATACTTATCACTTATCATCCATTTCAACCAAACAACTACAAGGCACTAACCGGTTAGAAGTTGAGGGTATGATGAATCAATGAACCAACTTCCGAGTGATGATATCAAGCTTGATCCGAGAGTCTTGGTTGAATCCGAGAGAGAGAGAGATAAGAGGAGGTTTGTGGTGGTGTTTTAGGGTTTTAGTGAGAGAGAGAGTGTGTGTAGGAGAGTGTGGGGAGAATGATGGAAATATCAAAATGAGAGAAGGTTGGCTTGGGCATGGGTTTTATACCCGTTCTAAGGTCGGTACACTCTAATGGGTTCCAAATGGGCTTTAGGGGTGCACGGCCCAACCGGCCCAGTCGTTCACTCAAGACCGAGTGGTCTCGAGTCGGGTTCATGGTCTCGGCTCACTTATACGTACATATATATATATATTACATACACATAGTTTAACACAAGCATCACATAATACTTCAAGATAATTCGCAAATCTTCATTTAATAGTATATGTACACATAGAGCTAAACAATGAGGTTGCTCGGGGAAACCCGAAGTGTCACACGACCTGCGAGCATGCAACAAGTGTATCAGACAACGCTGGTGAGTTCATAGTTTTATGAAAACGTTCGTTACCATATGTTTAGTTTAGTTCATTGATTTCAATGTTGATAATACCCCGGATACAAGACGGCTCCAGATTTATTTTGCCCGTTCCCCAATGCTCCTATCAAAGCATTGGGCATGACTGAGTCATTAGTTCACACCCGTCCTCTCAGATACGGGGTGAGGGTGCCAAACCTAGATAGCGCTACCAACTAATACTCCGTTACCTCTCAGGTAACAAACAAGATGGGACTTAAAGGTGATAGGACGAGTGTATTATCCAACATTCCCGATTTTACCCACAAGACGTATTCCTCTCAGGAATACCCAATTGATTTTACCCAAAACCTATCCCTCTCAGGGATACCCAATGACTGTCCCAACCACCGGGACGAATGCTCAAGAGGAATGAACTCACCTTTGATTTGCTCGGTATGTTAAATTACCCATCCAAGTTGGTCAACCCAAACCCTACCGTGGTTACCAAACAATATCAGTTTCATAATCATTCAAATCACATGTTTGCACACAGTAAGTCACATTTAGTTACACAATTTGCATCTAACATTATGTAGCACATACCGAATTATCATACCAGCCCACATCCCATGCACATGTCACTTAACGTTGAACAGTATGGTTATCATGCAACTACCATACTTCATAAGCGAGATACTAATCAATACATACTTTCAAACTGCCTACTGTTCCCATCTATCCCCTTCTTCGACGAAACACCCCAGCGACGAAAGACTATCTTTCGTCGAACTGATATGTGACGAAATATACATATTTCGTCGAGATGGGATTCGGCGAATTACTCATTTTTCGCCGGTGCAGGATTTGACGAAACATCACGATATTCGTCAAACATCAGTTAACAAGAAACCAGTTCCTAATCTCCCCCTATCGGTTGTAGACTATCGTCTTTCAGATCGATCCCTGCTTTTAGTATCAGTCATAAACAATCACATTCATCTACAACAGTTAATCTAATCAATCATTAACACCATAGTTTCAATCATCAACATGCAAGTTACACACCCTTAAACAGACGCACTCGCCGACTATCTTAACCTAACCGTTTCCGTTTCTCATACAGTTCTAATCAAACAATAGCCATTGAAATACACACACTCTAATCCCGTAATCGTTGTTTAAACAATAGATTAACTGACGAAACATCATGCACACAAGATCCAACATAATCTTACAAAATCATCACAACACAATACTACGTATCAGGATTAATCTATCAACAGGATCAAGACACTAACCAATATACAAGATAGCACGAGGGATCTTGAGGATCAGGGAGAGATGTTCGAATGTTTGAGAACTTCACAGGGAATCAAGTTTGCCGTCGAACAGGAAGGAAAATGAGACTGTAGGGTTTTTAGTTTACGTCTAATGACTATGAAAGGTTATAAACACACAACAGTTTGGGCCGCGAACTATTCTGGGCCTAAGGCCCTTATCGGCGAAAAACCTCCTTCGACGAAAGACCCATCTTTCGTCGAGATGGTTGGCGAAAAACCCTATCCTTCGTCGAGGTGAGTTTGTGATGAAAGACATTACTTTTAAACTCTAAATAACTATATTTAATTATATTTAACACCACACATATTTAACACATAAACTATCAATTATTCACATAACTACACTCGACGCCACATGAATCAAATTGTAAAACAGGATTATGAAATTAGTGATGTGTATGGAAAAGACCTTGAAATCTTGAGTTGTCACATCATCCCAACTTGAAAGAAATTTTGTCCCGAAATTTGACAAGTAATCCAAAACAGCAAGACATTAACTCAGGATGACTGTGGATTTTCCGCGGGTACCACATCATCCCCAGCTTGAAAGGGAATTTCGCCCCGAAATTCGCCAGTTGCCTCAGACTTAGATTTGTCAGTTGGGAACAAGTGAGGGTACTTGAGCTTCATCTGATCCTCGCGCTCCCACGTGAACTCCGGTCCTCGTCTTGAGTTCCAACGAACTCTCACAATAGGAATCCGACTATGTTTACGGACCTTGACTTCCCGGTCCATAATTTCGATGGGTTCTTCGACAAACTGCAACTTGTCATCAATCTTCAGCTCTTGAAACGGTACTACAAGTGTTTCATCGGACAAACACTTTTTCAGTTGTGAAACATGAAACACGTCATGAACGTTACCCAACTCAGCAGGTAACTCGAGCTAGTACGCCACTTTACCAATACGCTCCAGAACCTTGAATGGCCCAACATAGCGTGGATTAAGCTTACCGCGCTTCCCAAAGCGCACCACACCCTTCCAGGGTGAAACTTTCAGCATAACGCGATCGCCTACAGCGAACTCCAAGGGTTTCCTACACTTGTCAGCGTAACTTTTCTGACGGCCGCGCACCGCCGTCATACGGTTTTTGATCTGGACAATCTTTTCCGAAGTTTCAAGAACAAGTTCCGGACCTGTGACTTGGCTGTCACCCACCTCAGCCCAACATAGAGGAGAACCACATTTTCGGTCGTACAACGCTTCAAACGGAGCCGCCTGGATGCTAGTGTGGTAATTGTTGTTGTAGGAGAACTCTATCAACGGCAAGTGTTTCTCCCAACCCTTGCCAAAATCAATCACGCACGCCCGCAGCATGTCTTCGAGTGTTTGGATAGTTCGTTCACTTTGACCATCCGTCTGAGGGTGATAAGCAGTGCTCATGTCGAGACGTGAGCTGAATGATTTGTGCATCAACTGCCATAAATCTGAGATGAAACACGGGTCACGATCAGAGATAATAGAGGTTGGCACCCCGTGCCTAGAAACCACTTCTTTCAGATATACAGCTGCAAGTTTAGAGAACTTATCAGTTTCCTTGATCGCAAGAAAGTGCGCAGATTTCATGAGACGATCGACGATCACCCAAATGGTATCATTGCCGCTTTGAGTTCTTGGTAACCCTGTGATAAAATCCATAGCGATTTGCTCCCATTTCCACATGGGTATTTCTGGTTGTTGAAGCAGACCTGAAGGTTTCTGGTATTCCACTTTAACTTTAGCACAAGTCAGACATTTGCTCACGTACGTCGCGATATTAGCTTTCATCTTTGGCCACCAATACAATACCTTGAGGTCCTGATACATCTTATCCGAACCTAGATGAACAGAGTATCGAGACTTATGCGCTTCGTCCATCACAAGCTCTCTTATGTTACCGAACAAGGGAATCCATACCCGTTCCATGAAGTAAAGAATACCATCAGATCTCTCTACAAGTCGTTTCTCCATGCCTCGCAAGTACTCTGCTTGTATATTTTCTTCCTTCAACGCTTCCGTCTGAGACGAATGGATTTGATCAGGCAGATTTAAGTGGATAGTGACCTGCAAGGTGCGAACATGTTTGGGTTTCGATTCCTTTCGACTGAGGGCGTCAGCTACCACGTTAGCCTTACCCGGATGATACTTGATGGCACAATCATAGTCGTTCAAGAGTTCCACCCAGCGACGCTGTCGCATATTCAATTCCTTCTAGTCGAAAATATGCTGGAGGCTTCTGTGATCGGTATAAATAGTGCATTTGGTTCCGTACAGGTAATGCCTCCAGATTTTAAGCGCAAATACCACGGCTCCCAACTCTAAATCGTGAGTCATGTAATTTCTCTCATGAACCTTCAACTGCGAGAGGCATAAGCTATTACCTTCTCGCGTTGCATTAGCACGCAACCGAGACCCTGAATAGAAGAATCACAATATACTACAAAATCCTCGGTACCTTCAGGTAGTGGCAAGATTGGTGCACTGCAAAGTTTCTATTTCAATAGCTGGAAGGCGTTCTCTTATTTCGTTCCCCATGAGTATACAACGCCTTTCTGTGTCAACGAGGTAAGAGGTTGAGCAATCTTCCAGAAGTCTTTGATAAATATTCGATAATACCCAGCGAGACCAAGAAATTGTCGCACCTCCGAAGGATTCTTCGGTGCCGCCTAATTCCTAATAGAATCGATCTTTGCGGGATCCACGTGTATTCCCGATTCATTCACAATGTGGCCAAGGAAGTGCACCTCCCGAATCCAGAAGTCACACTTAGAGAATTTCGCGTAGAGTTGCTCCTTCCTCAGAAGCTCCAAGATAAGACGCAGGTGCCGCTCGTGATCCTCCTTGCTTTTAGAGTAGATCAGAATGTCATCGATGAACACAATAACGAAATCATCAAGGTACAGCTTGCACACACGATTCATGAGGTCCATGAAGACCGCTGGTGCGTTCGTCAACCCAAACGGCATGACCAGAAACTCATAATGGCCATACCGCATTCGAAAAGCTGTTTTGGGTACATCCTCCTCTCAGACTCTCATCTAATGATAGCCCGATCTTAAATCGATCTTCGAGTAAAAACTCGACCCTTGCAACTGGTCAAACAGATCGTCGATACGCGGTAACGGATAGCGATTCTTGACTGTCACCTTGTTGAGTTCTCGATAATCTATACACATACGAAAGGACCCGTCTTTCTTCTTCATAAACAAAACCGGGTTCCCCAAGGCGAAGAACTAGGTCGGATAAAACCTCTATCCAACAGTTCTTGAAGTTGATTGGACAGCTCTTGCAACTCCCCAGGTGCAAGACGATAAGGAGCTCGAGCAATTGGGGCCACTCCTGGCGCAATATCAATCTGAAATTCCACTTGACGGTGAGGAGGTAAACCAGGAAGTTCCTCAGGAAATACATCAGGAAATTTACGAACAACTAGCAGGTCTTCGATCCTTCTCTCTTCAGGCTGAGGATTAGAAACAAGTGCTAAAATAGCAGGATACCCCTTTCGTAAACACTTCTGAGCTTGCATAGCTGAGATGATGCCTATCATTGTACCACTACGATGACCTTGAACTGACAGAGATTCTCCATTGGGAAAAGGGATACGCACGATTTTCTCCTTACAGAGAATTTCCGCTTGATGCTTCGACAACCAATCCATGCCAACGACCACATCAAAACTTCCAGGAGTAATAGGGAGTAGGTCAATGTCGAACATTTGACCCATAAGATCAAGTTTACAACCAAACAGAACATGTGAAGCTTCAATTCTTTTGCCATCGGCTAACTCTACAACATGTTTGTTTACTAAAGGTGCAGGACTCAACCCTAACTTACGACTGAACTCCAACGACACATAACTCCAATCGGCACCAGAGTCGAATAAAACAGAAGCAATCAGATTGTTCACAGAAAACGTACCAGTCACAACATTGCCATCATTACGAGCTTCCCCAGCGCCAATGGTAAACACTCTCCCGCGCGCCATTTCCGCCATTGTTCCCATTGTTGTTATTCCCAGTGTTGTTGTTGTTACCAGCATTTTGATTGAGTTGAGGGTAATCCCGCCTGAAATGGCCCTCGTCACCACACTGAAAGCAGCCCTTACGACTTCCCTGATAATGTTGAGGCTGCTGCCTCTCCTGTTGTTGTTGCTGTTGTTGCTGTGGGGGTTGCTGCTGCTGCTGCTTTGGGAGTGAGACCCTACAGTCTCTATCCATATGGCCTACCTTGTTGCACCTGTGACAGACTCGGGTGCACGGCCCATGATGGTGAAAATTGCACTTGTTGCACTTTGGTAGCTTTCCCGCATAAGAGCCCTGATTCGAGCTGTTGCTCTGATTCAGATTCACAGAAGATGACTGGCTAAAACTGCGGTTGATACTGCTCTCTGGCTTCTTCTGTGACTGATTCGAGTTGGACACCTTGTCCACATCATTCCACTTCTGTTTGCTGTCAGTAGCGGGTATAGCAGCTGTAGCTGTAGTGGTAGTAGTAGAAACACGCGGTGGTAGCGAACCACGCTCCACCTCCTGATCGGTGATCTTGTGAGCTAAGAGGTTGATCTGAGCTAAGTTGTTGAGGTTCGCTGCAGTAACCAAGCCCTTCACCTGTGGGGCTAACCCTTTGATGTATAGTTCGATTCTTCGGTGTGGAGGTCGTGATAAGTTCGGGCACATATTAGCTAAGTCATGAGACCTCTTCGTGTATGCCTCAATCTCAGACCCCACCATTTTCAAATCATAATACTCGTTCTCCAGTTTCTGCACTTCATCACGTGGACAGTACTCTTCACGCATCAGCTCCTTAAAATCGTCCCACGTAGTGGCATTTGCCATCTCAATGCCCAGCATCTGGACTTGGGCATTCCACCAAGTCAAGGCACCATCCTCGAGTGTGCCTGTAGCATACTTCACTCTGTCCCCAGCAGGACAGTTACACATCGCAAATACCGGCTCTGCCTTCTCAAACCAATGCAGTAGTCCCACAGCCCCTTCAGTCCCATTGAATGTCTGTGGCTTACAATCCATGAACGTTTTGAACGTACAAGCCGACAGATTGTTTTGATTCTGATTCGCTTACTGACCTAAGGACGAAAGAAAATACAGTATACGGGTAAGAACTGTGTACGCGACACAAGAATAAGGAGTAATTGGCACATATCGTACCAGCTTGATAGGCTGCCAAAGCCTCAGCCACACGGGTGTTGATCAGGTCAGTCAATTCTTCCTGAGTCATAGCAATGTGACCACGTCCGTGACCTCGTCCGCTCATGATTCTATATAAGAGAAGGGAAAAGGTTAAGAGTCGAGATAAGGTAGGAATCAATCCTCACAACGACTTCTACAGATTACTAAGTACATCAGACAACAGAGCGGAACCCCCTTCACACTCGTTAGATCTCACTGGGACTCACATGCATCCCACATTATTATTATGTGTGCACCCATAATAATAATGCAGTTTGCATGTTTATCTCAGCTCCTCCCAACTCATGCTAAAAGGTTCCTCAAGTTCTCGCAACAAGACAGAACACCACAAACATAAACCACGAAAAGCTAACGGGATATCGCACTGTGACTCTATCAATCACATAACTCAGGTAAATACACATGAATTTAGTCTGATATGCTAAGTGTGTGCAATCGCATGCAACATTATACATAAGTGTATACTAGATATTCTAGGCAATAAATAAACGAGAGACGAACCTTGCAATCTGGAGCTGAGTGTCATGGTCGCTTTCTGAACTGTTCGGTTATAGTCTGGTTTTATAAAAACGTTTTAAAACCTAGTTCACTATAACCAGTGGCTCTGATACCAAACTGTCACACCCCCAAAATACCACATGCGGTAACCCCGCTGGGTGTGTGACGTACCAGGATCTAACCACCAATCACATTGAACTAACCATAAGATGTTTAACAAAATTTCCATTCATTAAGTAAAACATTCATAAAACATATTCCAAGTTAAATGGTGTCAGCGGAAGCAATTAATTAAACACTGTTCAAATGTTCCAAAAATCAATGTATGCGAAATCAGTAAACAAGACTTGTAAATCCAAGCGGCACGGCCCATGACCACTCCAGCCATCCAGACAGCAAGTTCCCCATCCAAAGTACCTAACGACCTGCGAGCATGCAACAAGTGTATCAGACAAATCTGGTGAGTTCATAGTTTTACGAAAACGTTCGTTACCATATGTTTAGTTTAGTTCATTGATTTCAATGTTGATAATACCCCGGATACAAGACAGCTCCAGATTTATTTTGCCCATTCCCCAATGCTCCTATCAAAGCATTGGGCATGATTGAGTCATTAGTTCACACCCGTCCTCTCAGGTACGGGGTGAGGGTGCCAAACCTAGATAGCGCTACTAACTAATACTCCGTTACCTCTTAGGTAACAAACAAGATGGGACTTAAAGGTGATAGGACGAGTGTATTATCCAACATTCCCGATTTTACCCACAAGACGTATTCCTCTCAGGAATACCCAATTGATTTTACCCAAAACCTATCCCTCTCAGGGATACCCAATGACTGTCCCAACCACCGGGATGCATGATTTGCTCGGTATCTTAAATTACCCATCCAAGTTGGTCAACCCAAACCCTACCATGGTTAACAAACAATATCAGTTTCTTAATCATTCAAATCACATGTTTGCACACAGTAAGTCACATTTAGTTACACAGTTTGCATCTAACATTATGTAGCACATACCGAATTATCATACCAGTCCACATCCCATGCACATATCACTTAACGTTGAACAGTATGGTTATCATGCAACTACCATACTTCATAAGCGAGATACTAATCAATACATACTTTCAAACTGCCTACTGTTCCTGTCTATCCCCTCCTTCGACGAAACACCCCAGCGACGAAAGACTATCTTTCGTCGAACTGATATGTGACGAAATATACATATTTCGTCGAGATGGGATTCAGAGAATTACTCATTTTTTGCCGGTGCAGGATTTGACGAAACATCACGATATTCGTTAAACATCAGTTAACAAGAAACCAGTTCCTAATCTCCCCCTATCGGTTACAGACTATCGTCTTTCAGATCGATCCCTGCTTTTAGTATCAGTCATAAACAATCACATTCATCTACAACAGTTAATCTAATCAATCATTAACACCATAGTTTCAATCATCAACATGCAAGTTACACACCCTTAAACAGACGCACTCGCCGACTATCTTAACCTAACCGTTTCCGTTTCTCATACAGTTCTAATCAAACAATAGCCATTGAAATACACACACTCTAATCCCGTAATCGTTGTTTAAACAATAGATTAACTGACGAAACATCATGCACACAAGATCCAACATAATCTTACAAAATCATCACAACACAATACTACGTATCAGGATTAATCTATCAACAGGATCAAGACACTAACCGATATACAAGATAGCACGAGGGATCTTGAGGATCAGGGAGAGATGTTCGAATGTTTGAGAGCTTCACAGGGATTCAAGTTTGCCGTCGAACAGGAAGGAAAAGGAGACTCTAGGGTTTTTAGTTTACGTCTAATGACTATGAAAGGTTATAAACACACAACAGTTTGGGCCGTGAACTATTCTGGGCCGAAGGCCCTTATCGGCGAAAAACCTCCTTCGACGAAAGACCCATCTTTCCTCGAGATGGTTGGCGAAAAACCCTATCCTTCGTCGAGGTGAGTTTGTGACGAAAGACATTACTTTTAAACTCTAAATAACTATATTTAATTATATTTAACACCACACATATTTAACACATAAACTATCTATTATTCATATAACTACACTCGACGCCACATGAATCAAATTATAAAACAGGATTATGAAATCAGTGATGTGTTTGGAAAAGACCTTGAAATCTTGAGTTGTCACAAAGCCGATAACAACGTGGTTAATGGTACGTTCCTTGTGAATGGTATATATGCTTCGTGTTTATTTGATACTGGAGCCGATAACTGTTTTGTATCGTTTGAATTCGAAAAGCTCTTTAATCGTAAGCGCGCCTATCTCCCCTTGACGTTCGATGTTGAAGTTGCCACCGGACGAACCATCGCTATTAATTATGTTCTTCGTGATTGTACTCTCGAACTCAACAATCACATTTTTCCTATCGACCTTATTCCGATGCAGCTCGGTAGTTTTGACGTCATAGTAGGCATGGACTTTCTTCGCGAAAACCATGCTGAAGTTATTTGCTTCAATAAGATGATTCGTTTCTCGCTCGCAAATGGTGATCAACTTTGTGTGCATGGCGTAACTCCTTTGAAAGGTCTGAAATTCATGTCGTGTGTCCAAGCAAGCAAGTATCTCCGCAAGGAATACAGAGCTTTCTTGGCTAACATTGTAGTAGCGGAGAAAGAAAAGAAAGAGAAGGAAATAGACAAGGTGCTTATAGTTCGTGATTTTCCTCTTGTATTTCCTGATGAGTTACCTAGTTTACCTCCAAGTATTGATATCGACTTTCGTATCGACCTCATTCCTGGAGCAAATCCTGTTGCTAGAGCTCCTTATCGACTCGCTCCATCCGAAATGCGTGAACTTTCGAGTCAGCTCCAGGAATTACTTGACAAAGGCTTTATTCGCCCTAGCACCTCTACTTGGGGCGCACCAGTCCTTTTCGTCAAAACGAAGGATGGGTCGTTCCGGATGTGCATCGACTATAGGGAGTTGAATAAGCTGACAATCAAGAATCGCTATCCCCTACTTCGAATTGATGATTTGTTTGATCAGCTACAAGGTGCTACGTGTTTCTCGAAGATCGATCTATGCCCAGGCTATCACCAGTTACGCATTCAAGAGGAGGATATACCCAAAAAAGCTTTTCGCACTCGTTACGGCCACTATAAGTTCGTTGTTATGCCTTTTGGTTTAACCAACGCACCGCGGTTTTCATGGATCTGATGAATCGCGTGTGTAAACCATTTCTAGACTGCTTCGTCATCGTGTTTATCGATGATATCCTGATCTATTCCAAGGCGAATCTACGTTTAGTTCTCGAGCTGCTCCATGGGAATCGACTCTACGCTAAGTTCCCCAAGTGTGAATTCTGGCTAGAGGAGGTTCAATTCCTCGGCCACATTGTCAATAGTCAAGGTATTCACGTCGACCCCGCGAAGATCGAAGCTGTTAAGAGTTGGGTTACACCCAAGAACCCGTCTGAAGTCCGTTCTTTCCTCGGACAAGCGGGCTTTTACCGCCGATTTATCGAAGGATTCTCTAAAATCGCTGTGCCGCTTACTTCTCTCACACACAAAGACAAGCCTTTTGTCTAGGGAACTGGACAAGAGACTGCCTTTTGAACTCTCAAGCATATGCTCTGGAATGCTCTCGTGCTCGCTTTACCCGACGAAAACGATGACTTTATTGTCTATTGCAGTGCCTCGAACCTTGGTCTTGGTTGTGTTCACATCCAACGAGACAAGGTTATCGCTTACGCATCTCGTCAGCTCAAGATCCACGAGAAGAAATATACGACCCATGACCTCGAGCTAGGCGCAGTTGTTTTTACGTTGAAAATTTGGCGACACTACCTTTATGGTACCAAGTGTACGATCTTCACAAATCATATGAGCCTGCAACACATTCTCAGCCAAAAAGAACTGAATATGCGCCAACGCCGATGAGTAGAACTTCTCAACGATTACAACTGTGAGATCCGTTATCACCCTGGAAAAGCAAATGTCGTTGTCGACGCTCTAAGCCGACGAAGCTATTCGCATAGCGCTCGTAATATCCAAGCCCAGCATCATCTCAAAACTCTTATTCGCGAAGCCCAACATGTTTGTTTTACCGAACGCACTTTGAAGAAGGAAAGGATTCTGAACGATGGAGCCCAGCTAGTGAATAAATCGAATGGGATATTCCATTATCTGGACCAAATTTGGATTCCCAAGCGCATCGACTTACGACAAATTCTGATGGACGAAGCCCACAAGTCTCGATATTCTATTCATCCCGGTGCCGATAAAATGTACCAGGACCTTCGCTACAAGTACTGGTGGTCGGGCATGAAGAAAGATATCGCTATCTATGTTTCGAAGTGCCTGACTTGCTCGAAAGTCAAGGCCAAGCACCAAAGACCCTCTGGCTTACTCGTCCAACCCGAGATCCCTATGTGGAAATGGGATAGTATAGCCATGGACTTCATAACGAAACTTCCGCACACGCCATCAAGTCACGGCAGCATCTGGGTTGTCGTTGACCGCTTGACTAAATCTGCTCATTTCCTGCCGATATGAGAAGACTATAAGGTAGAAAAATTAGCCCGAATCTACACCGATGAGGTCATTTCTCGACATGGGACGCCTCACGCCATAATCTCTGACCACGATGGTCTGTTTACCTCGCGTCTTTGGGAAACATTTCAATCTACTCTCGGTACTACTCTTAATCTAAGTACCGCCTTGATATGTTGGACCCTTTAAGATTCTGGAAAGGATTGGAAAAGTGGCCTACAGACTCGAACTACCGGAGGAACTTAGCAACGTCCACCCGAATTTCCATGTATCGAACCTCAGAAAGTGCCTAGCCGAGCAGGATTTACAAGTTCCACTAGAGGATCTACAAGTGGACGAAACATTACACTTCGTGGAGAAGCCTGACGAGATCATGGACCGAGAAACCAAGAAGCTCAGGCGCTCACGCATTCCCATGGTGAAGGTTCGCTGGGAAGGCAAACGAGGCGTAGAGTTCACCTGGGAACTCAAAAGTGACATGAAGGTGATGTACCCGCAGTTCTTCGTTACAGCTAAAGCCTAATTTCGGGACAAAATTCCCTTAAGTAGGGGAGGCTGTAACACCCCGTGTTTCGAAAGTCAAAGTCAAAGTCAAGATTGAAGTCAAAGGAAGAAAAGATTGCTAATTGCGATCTGTCACTCCTTGCTTAATTACTGATTTGACTTCTTTGACTTATAATTGAGTCTTTTATTCTGCTTACTTTAGTTATATTATGTGGAGTATCTGTAAATAATCGAGGTAATATCGCTTTATCGCTTATCGCATCGCAATCGAATTCGTAACTCGAATTATGCGTTCTGGATATTGTTTTACGTGTGTGTGCTATTTATGTGTTACTTGTGCATGTTTATTTATGTTTATGTTTTGTGGTGATTAATTGAAATGTAATCGTAACTCTATTGCAATCGCAGTCTAATCGCAAACGCAAAACGCAAGTTAATTATGATGATTGTATGTTAGATATTGAAGGGGTATGGTCCCAGATCTCGCGTCAGCACGACCGCGAGTGACCATTACCCTTATCAAAAACCCCCACCAGCAAGAACTTATTTGTGTCCGTGCGGGCACGCGCGAACACAACGGTCGAATCCAATCGGTCAAGGGATGAGAAGACTTACCTTAAGTACGAAAACGAATGTTACGCATAGCGATGCGGCCTGGCACCGCATCCTATGAACATTGTCGTCACGACAAGGGATCTGGACAACAGTAACAGTCACCAAGCGGTGATGCGGCACGGCACCGCATCCCGCATACATCTTGGCCAGAACAAGAACGCGGGTACAACATCAGTTACCGCAAGCAGCGATGCGGCCCGACACCGCATCCTGCCTACAAAACAAGTGGGTCTGACACCGCAGTGCAAGTGGCACTAAGAACAGTCACCTGTCAGCCCACATGTATGCAACAGTCTGACACCACAGCAGGACGTGGCATCACCACCGTAACCGATAGGCCTGACACACCTACAGGAGGCTGTGCGATGTCAGGCTAGCTACTCAACTACCCTCCTTCACTCCTCGGCTATAAATACCCATCCTAAACCAGGTTTGAGGTATCTCTTCACAACTCTCTCACTACTACTACTATCACACTTTGCTTCCCAAGCAAATTACTGATTCTCACCCCGGAGAGTGGTAACAAGGAGCATCCCCCACCCCATTCTCCTTGTTACGAGTCACGGTTTGTTTCCTTGTGCAGGAGATCAACCAGCGGATGATCCAGCCAGCGATCCTCAGAAAGAAGGGATTAACCCTACTTGACGAGACCAGTGAGTTAACCACTTCGATTAACCATTGTTTCATCATTGGCGCTCACCGCTACTCTTAGCACTTTTTTCCACCAGTGGGATCACTGGCCTCATTCGAGGACTTGCAAGCAAAGTTCCTCGCACATTTTAGCCAGCAACGACGTCACGAACGTGATTCTATGGACGTCATGAACATCTGGCGCAGAGACAACGAATCTCTTGAGTCATTTGTCGTCCGTTACAACAAAGAGTGCCTGGAGATAGGCGGCGTTGCAGACCAAATGGCACGCAACCATTTCATTCGAGCCGTTAAGGACGAAGAAATAGTTATGACCATCTCCGGCAAGGAAGGCTTGCCCAAGAAAAGGGAAGACGTCATGGCCGCAGTCAAGACATACGCCCAGACCCAGCGGTCCCTCAAACCGCATGTCGCAACGGCACAACCCCAAGCGGAAGGCCAACCCTCTCGCCAAGAGCACAAGCGCAACAACAAGCGCAACCGGGACACATGGAATCGCGGCAGCGATCCCAGGCCATATGTCCCGCGTAACAACCAGCCCGACGCAAGGGCAACAATCAACGCCCAGCGTGAAAACAGGGCGTCGAAGAAGGAGTCTCGGGACCGTAACTGGACCGAGATCAACCAGTCGCCAAGCGACGTCCTCCTTACGGACGCGCAATTCTTGCGACCGGCCCAACCGGTGAAGTCCAAGAAGAACCAGGATCTCGCACTCTACTGTGAGTATCACAAGGACTCGGGCCACACAACAAACAACTGCATCAGTCTCTGACTGGAGATTGAGCGAGCCCTAAAAGAGGGGAAGCTGCAACATCTGTTGCCAGCCGCGCAAAAGCAAACCAAGCGCATCACCCCCCACAATGAGGGCACCTCCACGGGTAAGAGGACCATGTTCGTGGCCTCAACCCACATGATCAATGGAGGACGAGGAAAACCGCGCAAGGCGGCAAGAAGACCGGACAATGATTGGAAAGATGAACAAGTGGTCTTTCCAAAAGTCCAAGGCGGACCTCGCGACAGGCGCGCCGTCATTATCACATGCTACCTGGCTCACTACTGCACCGAACGACTATTCATCGACCCAGGCAGTACATCCGACATCATATACGAGCAGTGCTTCAACCAGTTCGATCAAGAAGACAAGGATCGGTTGCAGCCGGTAGACTACCCTTTGGCCGGATTTGCGGGGGAAACCGTATTCCCCATAGGCCAAATCACTTTTCCTGTGCGCCTCACCAACGGAAGGCACACTCGAACGGAGGAGGTAAACTTCAGGGTTTTACCCCACACCTCCAAATACGACGTACTTCTCGGGAGGGAGTCCCAGGGTGATTTCAACATGATTACATCCGTCCCCCACTCTGCTATAGGTTTCCCAACCGAGACGGGGGTTGCGATCATATACGCCCGCAGAGAAGTCATGTCCACAGATGAGCTGCGTCCGGCCAAGATAGCAAGGCCTACCCCCAACACCCAACCAGAAAAATGTGTTCTTAATGCAAGACACCCAGAGCAAACGGTCACGTTGGGCCACGCCTTGTCCCACAGCATCAGAGCGCGCCTGAAGCAGCTCCTCTTCAGGAACCAGGATATTTTTGCGTGGACACCCGCAGACATGACAGGGGTACCACGTGAAATTGCGCAGCATTTCTTGAATTCCATGCCAGGTATCAAGCCGGTGATCCAAGGCCAACGCCACCTTGGATCTGCAAAGAACGAGGCGATGAATGAGCAGGTCCAAAAACTGCTCTCCGCAGGCATCCTGCGGGAAGTCAAATACCAGACTTGGTTATCTAACCCAGTCATGGTAGAAAAATCAACCGGGGGCTGGCACATGTGCGTCGATTATAAAGATCTCCACAAAGCTTGCCCCAAGGATTGTTACGCACTTCCAGAGATTGACGAGAAAGTCGATAACCTCGCACCATTTCGATGGAAGTGTTTCCTCGATTGTTACAAAGGCTACCACCAGGTACAGATGGCAATCGAGGACGAAGATAAAACGGCATTCCGCACGCCTACCGGGAACTACTGTTACACAAAAATGCCGTTTAGGTTGCGCAACGCGGGCGCAACCTATCTAAAGTTGATGAACGACACTTTTCGCGGTCAAATCAGCAAAAGTGTCAAAATCTATATGGACGACCTGGTCGTCATGAGCATGGAGGAAGACACCATGCTCAACGATATTGAAAGAACATTCCAAACTCTGCGAAGCGTCAACATGAAGCTCAATCCAGGGAAATGCTCGTTTGGAATGGAGGAAGGCAAGTTCCTTGGATTCATCGTAACCAAAGATGGATTCAAAGTGAACCCAGAGAAAGTTCAGGCGATCGAGCGCATGCCATCGCCTTCCACGATGAAAGAAATGCAACGACTAGCCGGCAGACTAGCCGCACTAAATAGATTCTTAGCCAATCATGCAGTTAAGTCTTATCCTTTCATCAAAACCCTGCGGAACTGTTTAAAAAAGGAACAATTCCAATGGACCGCAGAGGCCGAAAATGCTTTCTGGGAGATGAAAGAGTGTTTGATTCAACTCCCAACTCTAACCGCACCACGTAAGGGTGAGCCACTTATTTTGTACCTATCTGTCGCAGACAACGCAGTAGGCGCGGCACTCATAGTGGAGCGAGAGGGAGTCCAAACACCCATCTACTACATCAGCAAAATGCTCAACGACCCTGAGACAAGATACTCCATCATGGAGAAGTTGGTACTAGCACTAGTGCACGCATCGAGACGGTTACGACGTTATTTCGCAAACCACGTCATCACGGTGTTAACCAACTATAGGATCGACCCGATCCTATCAAAACCCGACATCTCTGGGAGATTAGCAAAATGGGCAATTGAGCTGGGCGCGCACACGCTGAATTATAAGCCGCGTCCCGCAATCAAAGGCCAAGTTCTAGCTTATTTCATTGCCGAGGTACCGGCAAATCGCATTCAAGAATGCGAGGAAGAGCAAAATCCTACACCACCACCATCCTCCTCAAAAACATGGGCACTATACACCGATGGTGCATCCAACGAGGATGGTGCAGGTGCAGGTCTGCGACTCGTCAGCCCCGATGGCCAAGAGCTTACCTATGCAATCCGCCTCGATTTCAAAAGCACAAATAACGAGGCAGAATATGAGGCTCTACTGGCAGGGCTACGTCTGGCAGTCAAACTCGGCGTCCAACATTTTGAAGCACACGTCGACTCACTATTGGTTGCAGGGCAGATGCGCGGTGACTATGCCGCAAAAGGGGACATCATGATCCTCTACCTCGAACAAGCCTTGCAACTAAAATCAAAGTTCACTTCCTTCAATATCCGCCATATCAACAGGAGTGAAAACAAACCCGCGGATGCACTGTGAAAACTCGCATCCACCAGCTTCCAACACCTGGCAAAGGAGGTACGCATCGAGATTCTGCAAAATCCCTCAGTACCCCTGCGCTAAGTCAATGTCATCCAGTACGGTACAATATCCTGGATGACACCAATCATTTCATACTTGCAATCAGGTGTTACTCCCGAAAGCAAGGCAGCGGCACGTAAGTTGCAACACAAAGCGTGTCATTATCAGATGGGAGACGGTATCTTATACCGTAAATCGTATATGGGGCCACTCCTACGATGCGTCGACCCCCAAGACGCCACATACCTTATCAGAGAAATACACGAGGGAATATGTGGCATACACGCGGGCCCACGCATGGTGGTGGCCAAAATTATGAACACCGGGTATTACTGGCCCGGTATGCACCTGGATGCAGTCAAAGTCTTGCGCAAGTGTTCTAATTGTCAGCGGCATGCTCCCAAAACCTTGCGCCCCAAGAACAACCTGATCCCCATCACCACCGCATGGCCATTCCAAAAATGGGCAATCGATGTGGTAGGACCGTTTCCGGACGCACCAGGTGCGGTGAAATTTATCATAGTGGCTGTTGATTACTTCACAAAATGGGTAGAGACAAAACCGCTCGCCTCAACCACCGCTATGATAACAAGGAAATTCATCTGGGAACATATCATCTGTCGTTTCGGACTACCGATGTGCATCGTTACCGACAACGGCACCAACTTCGCTGCCGATGACTTTCAAAAATGGCTAAAGGAACTAAATATTGAACACATATTCTCCACAGTGGCGCATCCGCAAGGGAATGGCCAAGTCGAGAGTATCAATAAAAGTTTAGTCGACGGCATCAAAGCACGATTGGGAACAGCCAGACGTGGCTGGGTTGATGAACTCCCTAGTATCCTATGGGCTCACAGAACAAGCCCAAAAACAAGTCACGGTGAGACACCCTTCAGCCTGGTCTATGGCTCGGAAGCGGTGATCCCCGCGGAAGTAGGCCTCCCCTCACCCCGAATGTTGGATATTAACAAGATAGATAACAGTGAGGAACGCAGGGTTGACTTGGACCTCATGGAAGAAAGGCGTGAAAACGCTGCCATCAACGAGGCCAAGTACAAAACCAAGCTGGAAAAGTACTACAATTCACGCGTCCGTGTTTGTACTTTTAACCTGGGAGACTACGTCCTCCGCGATAACGAAGCATCTAACGCTGAGCGCCCAGGGAAACTTGCCCCCAAGTGGGAAGGACCCTACCTCATCCAGGAGGTCCTGGGCAAAGGCGCGTATAAACTGCAAACATTAGAAGGCGAACCTATCGCACGCACATGCAATGCACAACAGCTTCGACGCTGTTACATGTAAACCATGTTTTTACATTCACCATGTAGCCTATCGGGCCGCAGGCCATTTGCAAATAAATAAATGAACGATTCAATGCAATATTGTTTATTTCCTTCTATTACAAATGCGTGTTCCACTTTGCGGTATCTACAAAAACAGATTGGAAAAATCTTCATTCGCGATACCCACACAAAATGGTAACCACACACAAATATTGTAATAGGCCAGCAAAGGCAAAACGAAAAATGTCTATCCGGCTGGATACGCACATACAGTTTTACCAAGCATACACAATTCCCAAACCCTAACGGGATAAAAACAGGAATTCACTAATACTCATACCACAAAGGTATAGAGTATACTCAATCGCGCTTACAGCGGGTAGAGTTCATATACAAGTAACATGCAAGTAGTAAAAACACTTGTACAACTTGAACAAAACGGTTCTTTATATTCAAAAAATTTCTACACCTACGCGGTGCACAAGAGATTTACATAAGGTTCCTAACATTTACATCGAGGAAACAAAAAAGGGCACGCAGGCCAATCTAGTCTTTCTTTGTACCGCTGGACTCCGCACCACCCTTGCCATCACCAGCGGTCTCTTCCTCCTCTTCCTCATCAGCATATAACAACCGCAAGCGGTCCACGTAGTCTTCCGCATCCAAGCATTTATCAAGTTCCTCAAGGGCGGAAATAGACATGTCGTTGTACGCTGCAAGGGCGGCAGCAAGACGCGCTTCGGTATCCACGCCATGGAACCCGGACCTTTCATCGGTATATTCTCCTTGGGCTAAAACGTTGATATGACTGATGCAACGATTGTAGCCAGCTTTAAAACCAGCCTCCGGCGCGCGCAACCTAATCTGCTCTACACCAGCTGTGTTCTCAGGTGCGTCGAGGATAGCCCTAACAATCTGCAAAGCACAAGCAATAAGGTTATCACAGGCAAATCTAAACAAAAGCAAAGGTACCGGATACTTACATGCCCAATACCGTGATCACGCATCCATTCGCGATCGGCCTGGAGCTGATCAAATGAAGAAGCAAGGCTATCCCGAGCCTCGGCTGCATCCCTAGCCCGCGTTTCAGCTTCGGTCACACGGGCAGTGACCTCCGCAAGAATGGTCACGCGGTTCTGCACTTCAGCCTTTCAACAACAAAGAAAACAAGTATATAAAGATTCCCAATCATACTTGTGAAATAAATCTACAAATTCAAGAGCAAAAGAAACTCATACCTGGAGGTCCTTAACAGTCTTGTTTAAGCTGGTGCGGTCAGCATTTGCCTCTGCAAGAGCCTTGGCAGCGCGGACCTCCGCCTCCTTGGTCTCTTTGGCCGCCACCTCAGCCTCTTTGGCCGCCGCCTCAACTGCGGTTTTCTCCTTGACCAAAGCAGCTTTCTCCTTGCCCAAAGCAGCGTTCGCTGCCTTGACATTTATCAGCTCCTGACGAACACGAAACAACGTTTCATTCTGTTTAGCCCAAGATTCTTTCCAAGCCTTGCGCTCATCAGAAAGCAGTTTGGCGAGAGTACGAACCTGTTTAAGGCCAGCAGTTGCAGCCCACTCCTCAGTCTGCTTATGCTGCTCAAAGGCAGCCTTATCCCTTTTGAGCTGCTCCGCACCCTCACGAGCAGCCTTAACCAACTCTTCAGCCTCAGCCCGCAAGCGAGCAGTTTCCTCCTCCTTGCGCCCCAGCACCTTGTAGTCTTCCATAATGGCATTCGCCATTATGGAACTCTCCAGAAGCATGGAGGAGAGTTGATTGATCCGGAGCTCACGTGGCAAAGCGCGGGCCCGGTTAACTTCAAACGGGGTGCCCAAACCACCCAAAATCTCCCTACACGCGGATGGATCAGCGGAAATATCATCCCCTTGCATAACATTCCAAGGGGGACGGTGATAGTTCACAGCCCGGTCTTCAGTGTAGGTGCGGTAGTAGAACTCCAATTCAGACTCTTCAGGCTGAATAGGAGGCCCTTTAAAACCCGCACCCCCAGAAGCAGAAGCAGAACCAGAAGCCTTCTCGGCAGCAGGAGATTTTTTCTTTTCAGCATCAGAAAACTTCAGGTTCAGATCATCAGTATCATGTGGGGAGATCAGATTATCATGGGAATCCACCGTATCAAAGATCTGAGCCGCA
Source organism: Helianthus tuberosus (assembly GCA_030545235.1). Taxonomy (NCBI): domain Eukaryota; kingdom Viridiplantae; phylum Streptophyta; class Magnoliopsida; order Asterales; family Asteraceae; genus Helianthus; species Helianthus tuberosus. The sequence continues at coordinate 27,106 of JARYGA010029827.1, forward strand.
GTTTTCTTTCCAGTATCCTCTGCCCGCGCAGAAGGCTCATTCACCACTTCCATGGAAGGGCTTCTGGTAAAATCTTTATGAACCCCCGCATCTGCAGCCGTGTCACGCGGGGGGAATGAGGAGTATCAAACAAAGAGAACCCTTCATCTTGCGGTTCTGCAGACAAAGCAACAATAACCATCAAATACAAGTTACAATAACAAAACACTTGTAAAGGTTATGAATCACTTACCAGATGTAACCGCAGGCTTCGCCTGAGATACAGCAGTGGTCCGTTTGGTCTGTATCCTCGGATGCTTCTTCTCACCGGCACCAGCAGTTTTATCATCTATCTTTCTCTTCCTCTTCTCATCAGCAGGTTTGGAACCCGTAGAGGATCCACCTGCCGCCGCACCACCACCTGGAACACCCAAACCCTCAAGGGTGTCAGACACTACCACGTAATCGGTATATCTGCGGAAACGAGAACGAGAGATACCTACCGCCTACGGCACCAAAGGAGGAACAACAGCGGCCTCAGGCTTTTTCTTGCCGCGACCCCGCACAACTTTCTCCACATGCTTTTTCTCCGCATGCTTCTTGGGGGGACCCTTCACCTCAAATTCTCCCAGGGCCCCAAGAGTACCAGCGTTTAAACCATCAAACAAGCAAATCAGCAAGGTGAAATTCTTTACAAAGCAAGTAAGAAAATTACAGACTATACCTTTGCCTTGCGGCAGGGGTGCCATCAGCCCTCGCGATCAGGAACGCGGAAGTTGTCAACAATGGTCAAGTTAAAACCTTTTTCACCTTCCACACACCGAACTATCTCAACCTTGCCCGTGAAGTTCGAATCAAATATCCTCCATAGCGCAGCATCCACTGATAGTACACGTACAAATCAGTAACAAACAAGGAAGTAAGGAAATCACGCAAGAGTAAAAATGCTTACCACCACTCTTTTCCCGCACAACGGGCCTTGCCTTCCTATCAGGCCTGGTCAACATCATCCGCAGTGTTGGTGCATGCGTCTGTCGACTTCGTCTTGTATCGGGTCTTGTATGTGAATAGATAGATCATGGCACGGAAAACGAGAAAATAGGTTATTAGGTTAATTTCGCTTGAAATTGACAATAGTCATTTCAAAAGAAATCACATGGTTAATTCTGTTTGAAATGGTAATTCCGTGTGAAAGGTAATTTCGTTTGAGCCGGTTCAAGCGGAATTACCTTGTCTATAAATAGTGGTCCTGCAATTTCGTTTGAGTGATTCATGCATGTGTGATTCCGGAGCCGAAGTGCTGCCGAAGTGTCGTTTCGCTGTAAAACTTTGTCAAATCAATCAGAAAGACAGTTAAAGTGAATATCTAGCTGAATCAAACTCGATATGTTTGTTTCCGCCTTTCATATTGAGTAGAACACCTCTGAACGACTCGTTTCGGTCAGTAATACGATCCTACATGTGGTATCAGATCTCAGGAGGAGGAGTTCTACCATTTTCAGCTTGATTTCATCAGATTTTCTAACTTCTACACCTTCTTTTCAAAATTGAACAAGTTTTAATGGATAAAATGGTTTGAATTTCTCATATTATACTCGCAACAGTGTTTTTACAAATCCTTGAAAGAATTGGACCTTAATTCGATCTAAAATTGATAATATGTGTAATTTCGCTTGAAAAGTTTGATCGAAATGATGATGTCAGCATAATTCCGTTTGAAATTGCATCTAATTTCGCACGGAATTAGTATTTCGCTTGAGTGATTCCGTTTGATATCATTATTCCGCTCCAAATTGGTATTTCGTTTGGGTTATTCCGTTTGAAAGCCTAATTCCGTTTGAAAGACCTATTTCGTGTGAAAAGTGTGATTCCGCTTGAGTTGGTATTTCGCTTGAACTTGTTGTGTAGGTGATTTCGTTTCAACTGGTATTTCGTTTGAACGGGATTTCGTTTGAAAGTGTCAGATTTTGAAAAATTGTTACAGAATTATGGAAGAGGAATTCTACAACGCGTTTGCTACCCCGACTACTCCGGCTGACATTGCTAAGAACATGAACATGGAAAATGAAACTGGAACTTTGCAAAAACCCCCGAAGCTAATGGGCATTGAGGAGTATTATGGTTGGAAAATGAAACTGGAACTTTGCAAAAACCCCCTAAACTTCACGTTCAATCTGGGAAGCACTTTGAATTAAATTTGAGGGAAGTGAGAAGATGATCAAGAGCAAGAAAGCATTGCTAAAGAAAGAATTTGATTTATTTTCAAGTTTACCGGGAGAAGATACAAAGAAATTGATCGAAAGATATTGTCACTTAGTACGGTCAATGTCATTGTTAAACATCAACAAAGATCGTGAGGAATGGGTTGATAAATTAGCTGATGCTTTACCTCAAAAAGAATGGGGTACATTTTTAATGATACTAAAGAATACTGGTGAATATGATGGTTTGACAATTTCCCAGTTCATTGAGAAGATTGAAGGACAAGATCTTAAACAACAAAAGATTGCAAGAATGAACAATCCGAGTGCACAACAAGATGTTAAGATGTACTATAAAGGGAGTGTTCAGAATGTCAAAACAAGTCCAAAAATCCAAACTGCTTTCAGTGTTGAAAACTCATCTGGATCAGTCAATCAAAGTCCAAGCAGCAGTAGTGGAGTTTCATCATATCCAAGTGTTAATCCGAAAGAATCTACATCAAGTCATCATTTTCAAAGCTCAAACAGCAGTAATGGTCATGTATTACACTGCAATATTGCGTTGCATCTTCAGAAGGGTCAAAATTTCTCTGAAGAGATTGCTAAAAGTCATATGTCATTGCTAGCTACAGTATTGGAATCATATGAAGGGTTGGTTGCAGGAAGGATCGGAAATCCTATGTTGACGAAAGAGGATTACGATCAGATCGATGCTGAGGAAATGGAACTTATGGATATAAAATGGTGTTTAGCGAGTGTTTTGAGAAGAGCTGAAAAATTCAAGATGATTACAGGAAGAAATGATTTCTTGGATGCAAATGTTTCTACTTTGGGTTTTGATAAATCTAAAGTTACTTGTTTTCGATGCAGGGAGAAAGGACATTTCAAGAGAGAATGTAAAAATCTAGAAGCAAGTGGAGCACAGAATCCATTTGGAAAAGATGATTACTATCGGAAAGCCATATATCAACAAGTTGCTCATCAGTCATATCAACAAAAAGAGCCACAAACTGCACATGCTAAAATGATCGAAGATGCAAATAAGAAAGCTTATTATGGTATCATTGATCAAGATGATGAGAAAGTGGTTGTAGGTTTTAGTTGGGACAAGTATATTCCGCCTGATTCAAAAGTAGCAGCTCTTATTGCATAAATAGTTCAAGAGCCAGACTTGATGACAGAATGGATGAAAGCGTTTGCCAGTGATGAGAAAAGTCAAGATGAAGAATTTATTTCTTCAGATGATAGTTCAGAACAGACACAAGTGTTTGATCAATCATCAACTGATGATAGTGATGATGAGGAAGAAATACATATTAATGTTGCAAAAGCTCATTTATCTCCTGAAAGTTTTGAATTTTATTTTGCAGATAAAGTGGAGAAGCTGAAGGAGAAACGTGCAGCTAAAAATCAGAAACAGGTAAAAAACGAGATTATTGCACAGGAAGAGAAGTCTGAACAAAGTGAAAGAGTAGAGTTTGCTGTAAAAGAAGTTAAAGTTGCTGAGATAGTGGTTGAAGCTGAAAAGGTGTTTGAAGCTGAGAAAGTGGTTGAAATTGAGAAGATTATCGAAGTTGAAAAGATTGTTGAAGTTAATAAACCTTGTTTAAAGTGTTTAAAGTCGTGTAAGCAGTGTGAAGAGAAAGATGAGATGTTGAATGAGCAAGATAAAATGAAAGAGAACTTATTGTTCAATCTCAACTATGTGAAAGAATCGTATGATGTGCTGAACAGAACAGTAACTGGTTTACAAAAGACGAATTCTGAAAGAGAAGATGCGTTGACTATGATGAATGCTGTGATGATGACAAAGCAGAAGGCTATTAATCATTACATTGAAGAATGTGCAAAGCTGAAGCAGGAGTTGGAGACAGAAAGGATTTAAAATGAAAGAATTAGAAGATTGTTGCAAAGTTATTCTAGTTCTGATTATTTGATTGATCGAATTTATCCAACTGTTGCAGGTTTTGAAGCATTTCAAGACAAGAAGCCTGAAGAAAAGGATACTGGTAAGAAACAAAGTGCAAATTATAACAAGTGTCCGCCTCCGATTTGGGAAGGTTATTCTCCCAGAAAGCCAAATGAGGAGCAAGTCAAAAAGGTTGTCAATATAAAGTTAAAGTCTGAAATAACTGATGATTTACCAGAAAACATTGATGTCACGTTCACATCGTCTGACACTGATCATAAGTCTGAGTTAATAAAGAAAGTGGTCGATCAGGTGTTGGATAAGGATGAGGAGTCAGAGTCAAAGTCTGAATCAGAAAGTTTGAGTTCGTCGGTCAACAGTTCAAAGTCGTCAGTTAAAAGGGTTTGCAATAAAGAATTCTTGTTATCAAAATATAATTTGAATGACGAACCAATCAAAGTGGCATATACTTTGAATGATTCAGACAAATTATATTCTGATGAGGAATTTCCAATAAGAGGTGTTAAACCAGAAATGATAAAAAAAGGTTTTCAAATTAACAGAAATTAATATTTCTGAAATAAAAGATGTAAATCTTACTGGAAAATCTAAATTTTACACCTCAAGAGTTCAACAACGTTTAAACAAGAAAAAGGGTTACAGTTCTGGTTCTAGTTTTCAAAAGAAACCAAATCATAATGGTAATTACAAAAAGAAGGGATTGGGTTTTATTCCACCTAAAAATCATAAAAATGAGTAAATTTATAAACCAAAAACTGTATTTGTTTCAGGAGGAAGTTCGCAGGAAGAAGAAAAGAGCTCATTCTGGAAGCAATCAAACAAAGAGTTCTTTGCTGGAAAACAAAAGGTTGAGAAGAATGGAGCTTATCATAGAAAAGAGACAAGAACTTGTTACAGATGTCAAGAAGTTGGTCACATTGCCTGGAATTGTCTAAAAGCTACCAACACAAAACAGGAAGTTGTTTATAAACTTAAAGAGAAGTTGTTGATAAAACTGAACCACCAACTGAAAAATTCAAAGTATTTAAAAACTCAACATATGAAGTTGGTGAATGTTCAAAAAGATTTTACAAAAGAAGAGTAAATCTTGATAACCAGAAGTGGGTTGTTAAGAAATTTGATGTGAAATCTGGCGATGAATCTGATTCCACAAAATCAGAGGAGCCACAAGTTAAGCATAAAATTGATACATCAGTACCGCCAATGGATGATGTCAATTTTCCACCATTGCGGGCTGAAAATTTTAAACAAAAAGTTGGAAAGGTTGAGATCTCGAATCAATTTTATTCTAAGAAGAAAGAATTTGATGTCGAAAAAGTTTTTAATGGAAATGTGAAAAAGATTTTTGGAAAGATGGTGATGGGAAGGTCACAGGGGTTAAAGATTTTTATAAATCAAAGAAAGCAACTTATTACCCAGGTGAAGTTAAGGAGGAAACATCCAAGTTTGGTGAAGCTTGGATGTCTGTTTTTCATATGTGAGAAGTATGACTTGCCGGAGCTCCCAAGTTGGTAATCGCGGAGCATGAATAGGCATCATTCTTGAAAAATTGTTTTTGAAAGAGTATGACTTGCCGGAGCTTCCAGGTTGGTAAGTGAGGAGCAGGTATCGGGATCTTTCTTGAGAAATTCACTCTGGTGATATTTCATCTTACAAGTGGTAAATCAGGGACATTAAGTTGTACTTGATTTTCTACAGATGGTATTTGTTGATTGATTTTAAAATTGTTACATTTTTCAAGTGGTTGAGAAACAATGTGATGAATTGATCCCCTAGCCTACAAGTGGTTTCAAGAATTCAACAAAAATTTTTCTGGAAAAACCATTTGATTAAAACAAACTTAAGTGTTTTGAAATCACAATGGGAAAATAGTTTGTTCTGAGGGGGAGTTCTGATTGCTTATGCCAAGTGAATGGCGATTTGAAGCGATTTGATATCAGTTGTCATTTTACTTGTACAGTTTATTTTCAAATTTCTTTAAATGATTTTTGAATTTTAGGGGGAGTAAGATTTTTTCAAAAAATCCAAAAACATTTGAAAATGTCAAAAACATGATAAAATAAAAAATGAGTTTTGTTGTGAAAAAGAGGAAATGATAGTACATCAGTGGACATTCACAGCATGCTAAAGAATTGGAAAGTCAATATGTGATAAACGGTCTCACTGATGATGTGCCAGTAGGTTTTTACACATTTAGTAGATTGTGACGAGATATAAACTTAAATTTCAAACTTACTTATATCGTGGGGAACATCTCTTGGATATATGGGTTACCCCCGAAATCTTGTTTGAAAGGTCCATCTTTCTGAGATACTAGGTCTTTATACTCAGTGATATCTGGGGTATTATCCCGGGACTTCTGATTTTGCGGAAGCAATGGCCTAGTCCCCGTATAATACTTTATGCTTGCTTGAAATATAGCACCACCCTCAGTACAAAAAATGATGAAACATTAAAAAATGCTAATCATGTGCTGTTGAAGAAAAGATTCTCTAAAGGGAACACACCAAAAGTCGAAGCTGTCATCTCTCTGATTTTGCGGAAGCAATAGCCTGTGCTCTCACGGCCCTCGCATTTAAACCCTTTACAAATATCATCTGTGGTATACTCACCTGTAAGACTGAATATTGGGATCTGGATACGGGAGTATATTCTGAGGTGGGACACGCGAATAAGTTTAAGTCCTTAAAACACTAATCTCGTATCTCGAAGCAGTTGAACTTTGTGTGAGAATTTAAGTGGATCAGTATACTGACAATCTAAGTGAATCGTTTAGAACTGAAAATGTATTAAGCTTAACGGTGTTGGTGATTTGTCTCAGAAACTGATATGATCCTCTTACACAAACTCACAAAAATATTGTCTGTAAATATTTCTTTACTACATTTCATTATTCAAAATCCAAAAAGATTTTCAGTGTGTTTTAGCATAAATTTTTGAAAAATTCAAAAAGATTTTCGACAACTGATGTTGAAGAGCTGATTTTCAAAATTCCAAGTGCTAAACATGATGACAATCAGTGAGGGGGAGTCTGTTTGATTTTAGAAAAGTTTTTTTTGAAAAGAAAATATTATTATTACAAGTGGTTCATCAGTGATTAACTTTGTAAAATCATTTCTTGATTTTGTGTATACAAGTGGAAAGCAGAGAATAAATTTGTAAAATTTTAAATTTGTGAAATTTATTGTGAGGTAGAGATTGTGCAGATATGAGAGAGAGCCTAGTTTCGATTCTGAGCAGAATGGTAATTCCGTGTGAAAGGTAATTTCGTTTGAGCCGGTTCAAGCGGAATTACCTTGTCTATAAATAGTGGTCCTGCAATTTCGTTTGAGTGATTCATGCATGTGTGATTCCGGAGCCGAAGTGCTGCCGAAGTGTCGTTTCGCTGTAAAACTTTGTCAAATCAATCAAAAAGACAGTTAAAGTGAATATCTAGCTGAATCAAACTCGATATGTTTGTTTCCGCCTTTCATATTGAGTAGAACGCCTCTGAACGACTCGTTTCGGTCAGTAATACGATCCTACACGTAGCACCCACAACTGCGAGTTGTCCAGCTTCTTAAACTCAATGGTCCGCAACCTCGGGAACCACTCCACCGTCTTCGCGTTAGGAAGCTCAATATCCTCCGCAGGGATCGTCTCGTTCACATCGCGGAAGGTCATCCTGGCAATGATCGCGGCTGCCTTAACGTAGAAGAACTTTGTCTTCCACTTTGTGATAATCAGCTTAGGACTCCCGTACCGTTGGCCAAAAGAAAAAAACCCAGTATTTACAGTTAACTGGTAAAACCGCCGGAAGTTGTCAACAGAAATTTCCAGACCAAGAGCACGAAAAGTGTACTCAAAATTTCGAATCCGAATCATCCCAAATGGGCTCATCTGGGAAATATGGAGTTTATACCACTCCAATAATTCGGCAACAAAAACCGTCAGCGACAGTCGGAGGTTGCCGTCAAAAAAGAAATCAACCCACATGGTGACGTATCCTGCCGGAGCATCAGCACCGGTGTCACCCTTCTGTGGATACACAGCCCCATACTCCTTGGCCATCTGAATGCTGGTCATCAGGTTGTCAAACTGACCCTTCGACCACTTCAGCACTGGTAGGCCCCCGCCGGGGGCACTACCACCTTCTTCATCTTCTTCAGCCGCTGCCGGCGACGAGTGACCAGGGTTTTCACCCTCAGCATGGTGTGGATTGGATGGTTCAGCCATCAGGGGATGTAATGAAGAAGACAGCAGAATGAGTTCACAAGAAACTCAGAAACCTCACCGGAATTTCAGACAAGTTTATTGGAGAAGACGAAGGAAGCACTCTTTCTCTAACCGGAAATTTCTGAAATTTTGAACAAGTGAGGGGAAACCACAAACTGGTTCCCCTTATATACCCATCGCAATTAATGCGACGCAGTAACCGACTCATCACGTTCAAAAAGGGCGAATTATGCGACGCCACGTGTTCAGCGACGGTTCCGTTGACGGTTACCACGCGCGAGTGGTCGTCCACGCGCCTGACAAAAGAGACTTTTACACTACTTGCTACAGTGCATTTATGACCTCGGGCAGTGCAAACGTCCTTTCATTTCAGCACATGCCAGAAAATCCTACCAACTTTCACCAACTCACACGTGCGTTCTGCCACTTGCAACAAAAGAGCGACAACATTATCCAAACTTAAGCGGCATGCGATTTCTCTGGTATACCGCACCATAACCCATACCGCACTTCGTTTTTTACATACCCCTCAAAAAAGGCAAAAATAAATCTCTACATTATGTAAAGGGGTATAACCAATATCCGCATATACCTACGAGCACACGTGGAATACGCGGAGATGACACACACGAGCCCGTACAGGTGTGTCAGATACTCAGAACCAGCGTGGTTCTTTGGACTGCGAAAACCGCTTCTCAGGATGCGGCAAACCGCATTCCATGCAAGCTTCTTCAAGTTTCAAATCCCTCGTGTCCGGTTCACAACCACAGAGGGGACGCAAATAGCTTCTCCTTGGGATAAAGGACAAGTATGCTGAGCAACCGCACATCAGCAACCCTGACTCCTCATCCTTCAAGAGCCACATACAAGCTTCAAACTCTTTAGAAGCGAGTTCTTTGCTGCAAACCGCAGACACTCACGAGTAGCTGCGGAGAAATACAAGTACGCAGACGGTAGCTACGGAAGAGCCACGACTAAACCGCCACGCGGTTGATCAAAGCTACTTCCTGGAAAACTGCTTTCCAACTAAGCGTGAAGGAAAGTGGTTACAGAACGAATGCGGACGAGTTTCACCTAGATTCCCAAGTATCTAAGGTGATCTCCTTCGGCAACACTACTTAAAGGAAAACTACTTTCCACCAAAGCATGAAGGAAAGTAGCTAAGGAACAGTGGTAACAAGTCTGCTTATGACTCTGTTTGCCCACCTATGGACCGCATAGAATAAACAATGGTGGGCACTACCATGCCTATGACCATGTTTATTTGCCCATAGTCCAGATTCACATTGACCAAACACGGCCAACAATGACGCAAGTACCCCACGTAGCTCGACCACACATGGCCAACGATGTGCAGCAACGAGGTAACCATAAAGGACGTGCGGTTACTAGAGAGCTAAACCGCAAAAGACGTGCGGTTACTTGAGAGTTAAACTGGAAGAACACGAACACCCCACAAAACAGGGATCATCGTTGAATGTCCAGTTGATAAACATAGAGCTTGAGCAAAGTACTTACAAACATTGCATCAGCTGACGCAGAGGTTACAACTAGAGTGGCGATCACGGACATATTCCGTCACCATCTCAAAGGTTGGTTCGAACCCTGCTAACATCTTCAGTCACCGTCTCAAAGGTTGGTTCGAAACACCAACAGGTGGCTGATGACATCAGAGAAAGGTAGACCATATTACCAGATCAAATCCATTGGCTGAGAATTCCGCATCAGACGAAACTTGCTCACCGGTATGGAAGAGACATCACACGACTCTACCGGACTGATTTACATGAAGAAGGAGCCATCCGCATGGCCCATATTCTACCTTCTAGACACCATAGTCCAGTATTCCTCCCACATGCAACTTGCATAAGGAAGAAACATCAGACTGGGGGGACTTGAAGGGGTATGGTCCCAGATCTCGCGTCAGTACGACCGCGAGTGACCATTACCCTTATCAAAAACCCCCACCAGCAAGAACTTATTTGTGTCCGTGCGGGCACGCGCGAACACAACGGTCGAATCCAATCGGTCAAGGGATGAGAAGACTTACCTAAAGTACGAAAACGGATGTTACGCATAGCGATGCGGCCTGGCACCGCATCCTATGAACATTTTCATCACGACAAGGGATCTGGACAACAGTAACAGTCACCAAGCGGTGATGCGGCACGGCACCGCACCGCATCCCGCATACATCTTGGCCAGAACAAGAACGCGGGAACAACATCAGTTACCGCAAGCAGCGATGTGGCCCGGCACCGCATCCTGCCTACAAAGCAAGTGGGTCTGACACCACAGTGCAAGTGGCACTGAGAACAGTCACCTGTCAGCCCACATGTATGCAACAGTCTGACACCACAGCAGGACGTGGCATCACCACCGTAACCGATAGGCCTGACACACCTATAGGAGGCTGTGCGATGTCAGGCTAGCTACTCAACTACCCTCCTTCACTCCTCGGCTATAAATACCCATCCCAAACCAGGTTTGAGGTATCTCTTCACAACTCTCTCACTACTACTACTATCACACTTTGCTTCCCAAGAAAATTACTGATTCTCACGCCGGAGAGCGGTAACAAGGAGCACACCCACCCCATTCTCCTTATTACGAGTCACGGTTTGTTTCCTTGTGCAGGAGATCAACCAGCGGACGATCCAGCCAGCGATCCTTGGAAAGAAGGGATTAACCCTACTTGACGAGACCAGTGAGTTAACCACTTCGGTTAACCATTGTTTCATCAGATATAGTATTTGTGTGGTTATTATTAATCTATCGCATCGCATAATCGAACCTCGCTTAAACGCATCGCAACGCTTAACGCACGAACGAAATGCTAGAACACAACCCGTCGGAGCCACTCGATCGAATGGCCATCCGATCGGATTGCCATCCGATCGAGGTGCTATCCGATCGAGGTGCATCCTATTCAACACTTGCACCCTTTCACTTTTTGGAAACCTATAAATACCCCTCCTGTCACATCACTTGATGTGACAGCTCTCACATTCGACCAGCCACGTTCAAGACCTCATTTCTCTCGATTCCTCGCGATTCTTATAAGTTTTCAACCTAAATCTTGTACTTCTATTATCCACACGCACTTCTTCGTCATTTTCTCTTTTAAATCCTAATTTTTAACCGTGAAATCAACGGATTTGAGGTGTTCTAGGGTGATGTCATCATGGAGTTCTTATGAACTTCAAGTTTTGGCCTCATTCCACCAAGAACAACTTAGATCTGAAGGATTTCCACATGATTTCACAACGATTTTGCATAGATCTAAACATTTTCAGTGGTAAAAAGATTGAAAGAAGCTTTTCCAACTTTCTTTCAACTCTTTTACACTCAATGCACTCCAAAAACCGAGAGAATCAGAGCTCACTCAGATCTTCTACTCATTTCTTAGTAAAGCATCGTCTGAGATCTGGTTTCTGTCAAAGAGACAACCGATTTCGGACTGAACATGAACAACCATCACGAACAGTTGGCTGAACGGACTAGGGTGATTCCTGTTCGATCGGAGGACTTGGGACTTGACGAGGTTCCATTGTTTAGTGCGTTATCATACCGTGTCGATCAAACTGCAAGACTTTAAAAAATAATCAAGTTCAAGACGATTGGGTTCGTTGGGACGGATTGCCGTCCTATCGGATAGCCATCCGATCGAACTACTATCCGATCGGGTTGCATTTGGTTCTACACTTAAACATTTGTTGCAAGTTTTCAAGGTTTGAACGTCAAACGGATCGCCGTCCGATCGGATAGCCATCTGATCGAACGACCATCCGATCATATGACATTTGGGACTTCGACACTTAATCATTTTCATAGTTTTCAAAGAACATAACGGATTGCTAACCGATCGGATTGCTATCCGATCGAGTGACAATCATGCTGTGAACTTGTTCTCACTAAGTGTCCTGCCAATCGAATCGCTATCCGATCGAACGACCGTTCGATCGACCGACCTGAAGGGTAGAGATACTTCTCTGTTCTCAAAATGCAACAACGAAAACTTCAATGCCATCATACACAAAAACATTCTTACCAAACGAATGTCAATCCAATCGAATGGCCATCCAATCGGGTGACCATCAGAACAGATTGACATCTGATCGGATAGCCATCCGATCGGATTACCGTTCGACACTTGGTTATTTTGCACCGTTTTACGCGCCATTCTTCGCTTATGCTATCGTTAACTATTCAGGCTAATGTCTCAGCGCTCCCTTCAATCCAAGGCAGTGTTTATTAACTTAAACGCTATCTGTGAGTATACTCGAACCCTTTTTGCTTTACGCACTTTTGGGTGTTACATACGTTACTTATTCTAAATCACAATCGACACACAACGCAAACACTATTTATATGCTAACCGTCATTGCATGCAACGTGTTATTCGATGAATGCTTGTATGTTATGTTAACACAGTTATTGTTGCCTGACACCTTAGCAACGATAGTACTATAGTTTGGACTCAGCACCTGTCGTGGACAGGGGTTGTTAAGTGCTTTACTTCACGTGTCCCAGTGGGGATATGTGTTACGCATTCTACAACTCGCAGTCACGTCTGTGCATATTTCTTTGTCGATAACCTACTTGCCTTCACTTTATTACATGTTACATGTTGGTTATGCATAAACTATTTCTAACTCTACTATGGTATTAAACTTGTATGCTCACCTTTACACTATGTGTATTGACTTTATTTTAACGTATGTAACAGGTGTTTGAGATGCTAGGATGTTGCTTGCTTCCATGGAATCGAGTAGGAGAGTCTAGAAACAAAGACAATTTATTTATTTTAACCTGAGTTGTCGGAACATGTTTTGTTTTGAGGATATATATGTCTGTAATAATTAATTGCTTGATAGGTTATGGTATAGGACATAATATTAACTATCCGGTAATTTAGTTGTTATGGAATTTCTCTTGACAATCTGTTTCGCTCAGTGCCGCGCCCTGATGTTTCCGTCATCGGTTGGGGTGTGACAAAAGGTGAGAAAATGCCAAACCACAAGGACTATTCGGACATTTAACTCTTTAAAAAAATGGTCATTTACATATATCCCCCCTGCTAAGATCATTATTACATATTTACCCAGTCCTTAAAATCAATTACATATTTCCCCTTCTTAAACTATATATATTACATATTTCTCCTTTCTAAACTACATATATTACATATTTACCCATTTCATTAAAATTACTTCTATTAAATTACTATATTACCCTTAATGAACTTATAATTAAATTGTAAAATTAATATTAATCGTTTTTTTTAATCAGTAATTGTATATTAATTTAATATGTGGTATAGATTAATGGTTTAATATTTTATTTTAAAAGGGGAAATAGGCAAAATAGCCATGACTTGGTCAAAGTTTCAAGAATAGCCAATTCAAACGGCTCTGTAAGACTTTTCCTAAAACCTGAAACATCTGAAACCAAAAGTTAAAAGGTTTCCTCATCAACCACCCACCGAAAGCCACGTGTCCACAAGTGCTGAAACGTCTTAGGTGAAACGCCTCAGAACCTGAAACGTCTACAACTGTCGCAACCCTCGACCCCTGCCCCGGGAGGCGGGCGGCCGCGGCCTACTCAGAGATGGTGGTATCGGTGTTTATCATTAATTTGGCAGTGGAAATTTCATGAGGACCGTAATTAGGAAATATTTTATCAGAGTAAAACACCGTATTTTTATAATAATAAATACATTGGGATAAATCCAAGTTTCCATTACAAACATGTTTACAGGGATAAATCCTAATTTATTGAAATAAAATTTCTTCTTTATTTAGGTAACTTTTATATCCACTTTTCCAAGCCTTCAGTGCTCTCCAGCTGGCTTCTATTTGACTTTCACATTTTGTTACCTAAAACGCGTTTAAAAACATTTTATCAGCAAGAAATACTTGCGAGTGAATCCCAGTTTAATCAAAATAGGTTTTATCATTTTACAGTATTGAGGGTGGTCTCGCAATTACATTTGTTTATATTTCTACCTTAATTACCACCCACGGTACAGTCAGTCCTAACTGGTGGTAATGTTACTACTCACAGTGTAGTAACAAAATTTGTATACAAAACCCCAACATACCGACGATAATTGTAGAATACAAATACTCAATCACTGTTAAATATAAATTAAAACAATTGAGATTTTGTAAAAACACTTTGTGAAAAGAGGTATCACTCACATTGCTATTTTAGGTATTTCCCTGTGACTTCCTGGTTATAATCTAGTTAAATAAACAATGCACACGCGTTAGTATAATAACTCAAATTTACATTAGTTATACCCTCCTCGAGACAGAACTCCAACGACTGAGTCAGGCAGAGCCTCGACATGCGTTACGGAGCACTAGATCAATCGGGCAGCGTATCTAATACGTAACCGGGGGTTATAATACTTACAACGAGGCAGAGCTTCGCTAATTAGGGGGTATAATACCCGATATTATAATTGCTATTCAGAATTGAGAGAAAGAAATCGAATTTTGAACGACTAAAACTGAATGCCGATCTCCTCTATATATAGGGATGTCCAGGGAGTCCCTGGCGCCCCGCGAGAGATGAGGAAAGAGCCGTCGCGGCCCGCGAGCTAGGCAGGGTAGGCCCTAGCCTTGGCCAATCATCGGTATAGCTTCGACACGTTATGGACAGGTGGCGGCTCAGGGTTACGCTGCTCGCTCCCCGCGACAGACCTAAGCGAGTCTGTCGCGCCCCACCAGAGACCCTTAAATTTTGTTTTTATTTAATTTTTATTAAAATAAAGTATTTGGGGCCCACTTTTCGTATACGGGGTGTATTTTAGGGCGTGTAGGGGTGTTATAATTATTTTAGGAGGGTTGTTATATCCTCCCCACCTTGTTTTAGAACTCGTCCTCGAGGTCTACTAGAACAGGTGTGGATATTTCCTCTGCATCTTTGATTCAAGCTCCCACGTGTATTCTGGTCCTCTCTTGGAATCCCATTTCACTTTGACTAGAACTAGTCTCTTGTGTTTGAGATTCTTAATCTTTCTGTCTTCAATCTGTAAAGGCTTCTCAATAAACTTAAGTTTCTCATTTACCTCTATGTCCTTAAGAGGTACTACTAATGATTCATCTGCTAAGCACTTTTTGAGATTACATACATGAAATACATCATGTATTCCGGCCATTTCCTCTGGCAGTTGTAGTTGATAAGCTACTGGTCCTATTCTTCTAATAATCTTAAAAGGTCCAACATACATGGGGCTTAGCTTTCCCCTTTTGATGAATCTGACTACTCCTTTCCAAGGAGAAACTTTTAATAATACCTTATCTCCTACTTGAAATTCCAACGGTTTTCGCCTGTTATCAGTGTAGCTCTTTTGACGATCGCGTGCTGCTTTTAGTCTATCCTTGACTTGAATAATCTTGTCTGTTGTTTCTTGTACTATCCCAGGTCCAGACAGTTGCTTTTCTCCAATTTCTGCCCAACAGACTGGGGTTCGGCACTTTCGTCCATAAAGTGCTTCGAATGGTGCAGCGTTGATACTGGTATGATAGCCGTTATTGTAAGAAAATTCTATTAATGGTAAATGATCATCCCAATTTCCTCCGAAATCAATTACACAAGCTCTAAGCATATCTTCCATTGTCTAAATTATCCTTTCGCTTTGTCCATCTGTTTGAGGATGATAAGCTGTGCTTAGAGTTAACTTGGTTCCCATTGCTTTTTGGAAACTAGTCCAAAAATGAGAAGTAAAATGGCTATCTCTATCAGAAACAATTGACAAAGGAATTCCATGCAATGAAACTATTTCACTCACATATAACTTGGCTAACTATTCCATACTGAAAGTTTCCTTCATCGGTAAGAAATGAGCAGACTTAGTTAATATGTCTACAATCACCCAGATTGTATCGTTACCCTTTCGTGTCATGGTTAATTTGGTAACAAAATCCATTGTTATCAATTCCCATTTCCATATTGGCATTTCTAATTGCTGTAATAAATCTGAGGGTTTCTGATGTTCAGCTTTAACCTGTGAACAGGTTAGACACTTGGCAATGTAAGCTGCTACATCCTTTTTCATTCCTATCCACCAGAAATTCTTTCTTAAGTCTTGATACATCTTATCACTTCCAGGATGTATCGTATACTTAGACTTACGGGCTTCTTCTAATATTCGGTGGTGTAGGTTTCTTTGTTTGGGTATCCAAATTCTTTTCTTATGGAATCTCCAAATTCCATATGTTCCCTATTCTAATTCCTTAATCATGCCTTTCAATTTTTCAGTATCGTCCTTGATTACTGATTCCTGTACTTCTCTAATCTGATTATTTAAATCTGTCTGTAGATTTAATTTAAGAGAACATATTCTTTTTGGCTTTTCATGATACTTTCGACTTAAAGCATCAGCTACTACATTAGCCTTTCCTGCATGATACTGGATATTACAATCATAGTCACTAAGAATTTCCATCCAGCGTCTCTGTCTCATATTTAACTCCTTTTGCCTAAAAACATATCTTAAACTCTTATGATCGGTGCAAATGGTAAACTTACTACCATAAAGGTATCGTCTCCACATTTTAAGGGCAGAAATTATAGCTCCTAATTCTAGATCATGGGTTGTATAATTTTCTTCATGGTTCTTAAGTTGTCTAGAGGCATAGGCTATAACCTTTTGACGTTGCATCAACACACATCCATAACCTAACTTAGAAGCGTCACAATAGACTACAAAGTCTTCAGTTCCTTCTGGTAACGCTAATATGGGTGCGTTGGTTAATCTTTGCTTAAGAATTCTAAAGGTTTCTTCCTGTTTTGGTCCCCATTCAAACTTAACAGATTTACAGGTCAGTTATGTTAAGGGAATGGCTATTCTAGAAAAATCTTGGATAAACCGTCTATAATAACTAGCCAGTCCTAGAAAACTTCTTACTTTTGTTGGTGGCTCAGGGGTTTTCCATTTAGTATTCGCCTCGATCTTTGTGGGATCCACATGAATTCCTTCATGATTAACTAAATGTCCAATGAATTTCCCTTCTTCTAACCAAAACTCACACTTTGAGAATTTAGCGTAAAGCTTTTCTTTTTTCAATAATGTAAGGAGTGCATGCAGATGCGCTGCATGTTCCTCTTTACTCTTAGAGTAAATGAGAATATCATCTATAAAGACAATTAGGAATTTATCCAGATATGGTTTACATATTCTGTTCATCATGTCCATAAATGCGGCTGGGGCATTGGTTAGACCAAATGGCATGACTGTAAATTCATAATGGCCATACCTTGTTTTAAAAGAAGTTTTAGGAATGTCCTCTTCCTGTACCTTCGATTGATGATATCCTGAGCGTAAGTCGATCTTGGAAAAAAACCGAGCTCCTTGCAATTGGTCAAACAAATCATCGATTCTCGGTAATGAGTACCGATTTTTAATCGTGACTTTATTGAGTTCTTGGTAATCAATGCACATACGCATTGACCCGTCTTTTTCTTGACAAACAAGATTGGTGCTCCCCATGGTGATGAGCTAGGTTGTATGAATCCTTTCTCCAGAAGTTCATCTAACTGTTTCTTCAGTTCTTGCATTTCTGCAGGTGCCAAACGGTAAGGTGCTTTGGCAATCGGTGTTGTCCCTGGTAGCAGGTGAATTTTGAATTCGGCTTCCCTGTCCGGCGGTAGTCCAGGTAATTCTTCTGGAAACACATCTGAGAACTGAGATACTACAGGAATATCTTTCAATTCCTTTCCTTTAGTGTTAATGATTATGGAAATCATATACACTAGGGATCCTTTTCTTGCACAACTTGCTATTTTCATCACAGAAATGAATTTTGTGGATCGGGTTGGCTTATCTCCTTTAATTGTGATCTTTTCACGCTTTGGTGAATTTACTTGTATTGACTTTTGATCACATAGAATACTGGCTTTATTGCTATTAACCAATCCATTCCTAACACAATATCAAATCATGCCAGATTCATTGGGTAAAGATTTACAATAAAATTTTGGTTTAAAATTTCTATTCTTGATCCCTGCAAGATTTCAGTGATCTTAATGGATTCTCCATTTGCTGTCTCTACTAGACATTCTTGTTGGAGTTTAGTTAATGGTTGATTGAGAAGTTCACAAAATGAAGTATTAATAAAACTTTGGTTCACACCAGAGTCAAATAATACTTTAGCAAAAACATCATTAACTAAAAACGTACCGTCAATCATGTCCGGAATCATCTTGGCTTCTTCTGCAGTCAGGACAAATGCTCTAGCATTCTTAGTAGTCTTGTTGTTCATGGCTGGAGCTAGTTTCGGACAATTCGGCTTTATATGCCCCTTTTCTCCACAATTGAAGCATACTCCATTACTGGGTTTCTTCCTGCAGTCTTCTTCCTTGTGTCCTGGTATCTTGCAGAAATTGCAGTATGTAGAACATCTCCCTGAATGCTTTTTCTTGCAGGCCTTACAGTAAGGTGTAGAGGTAGAACCTATATTTTTCCCACGGTTGGAATTACCGTAGCGAAATTCCTGGGTAAGCCTTTGAGCTAGGTTCTTCCTTTGGTTTTCTTCTTGTGTATGTACCAGTTCATCAGTCAAGGTATTGGCTAGTTCTACTGCTTCTTCTATAGTTTGTGGTCTAGCTGCCTTGACTACATGTCTAATCTCACTGATTAATCCCCAAATGTAACGGGAGATTAATACTGGTTCTGGTGAAGCTAGGGTTGGCACTATTCTAGCATATTCAAAGAATATGGTAGTGTAACCCTTACAGTCTACTCCAGTCATTCTACGGTTTAAGAACTTATTAGCTATCTGTTCTTTTTCATTGTGAGGACATAATTTCCTTTCAACCATATTCTTAAACTCAGTCCATTCCATATTATAGACTCTGTCACTTCCCCTAGACTGGAGAATAGTATTCCACCATTCTAGAGCTGCATTCTTAAAAAGATTGGAAGCAAACATGATTTTATCTTCCTCTGCACACTTGCTTATTTTTAAGACTGCCTAAGTCTTCTCTATCCAACGTAGAGCTGCAATGGCTCCTTCATTGCCCGAGAATTCCATTGGTTTACAAGACCATAAGGGTCTGTTTGGTATGGCGTAATGGAATAGACGGGTGAATGGAATGTACGAGGTAATGGAATGGACGATGTAATGGAATGGATCATTACCATTCCATGTCTTGTTTGGTTACCATGTGAGAATGAAATGAATCATTACTTTGTGTTGTTTGATAGGAAAGAATAGACGAAGTAATAAAATCGGTGATGAGTGACGGTAGTCGGTGGTGATAGGTGGCAATGGTAGCGATGGTCGGAGGTGGTGGCAGTGGGTGGCGGCGGTGGGTGGTGGCGAGTGACGGCGGGGGCGGAGGTGTGGATGGTTGGTGACGGTTGGTAGCGGCGGAGGTGGGTGACGACTGGGGTTGAGGTGGGTGGTGGCGGTAAACAATTGGGGTGGGGGTGGGTGGTGGTGGTGGCGGCGATGGAAGTGGGTGACGGCGGCGACGGTAGTCATGGCGGCAGCTATGGCAGTAGTGGTGTCGCCCGTGAGTGAGTTATTAAAACCAATAAGAATAATAATAATGGTAAAAAATATAATAATAATAATAATAATAATAATAATATATCTTTCCATTCCTTGAAGGAATGAAAAAAAATACCACCTTACTAAGGAATGAAAATTATTATATTTGGAAGGTTTACATTCCTTGTGGAATGCTCCATTCCATTACCACTTGACAACCAAACATGTTTCTTTTCATTCCAATAGAATGATCCATTCCATTCCGCATTCTATTCCTTCGTACCAAACGCTACCTAATTCTTTGTAAGAACAACCATAAGACATGGTTCTTCTTCTTTTTAGAGTAGACACTTGAAGTAATGGTCCATTGTTTACGCTGTGACTGAGTTCAGTAGGTGGTCGCTTACTTCCACTGTTACTTTTATTATTTTCTGCTTCCTTAACCGTTTTGATAATATATGGCATAGCGTCTATAATCCCTTGTGTCACTATGTGTTGGATGGCACTGTTATCTAATTGGTTTCCGTTATTATCGTTATTCGGGTTTTCTTGATTCACTTCGATATCCATCTGGATTATAAACATTTACCCAATATTAATATCACAGAACAATATTTAATGCGAACAATCATACAAACAAACACATTGATCAAAATCGTCGTGCATTGCGACATTTACTCTATTTCATATATTTATATATTACAAACTCCAACTGGAATCGAAATTATACTACTAGTTATGCATTGATAAGTATCCAGGTTTTATATATATATATATATATATATATATATAGGGTTAGGATCATGTGAGAAGCAGTAGGCTAATTGAGAAACTTGAGAAGCATTCTGGACCACACATTTTCCTTAAGCTTTTCGTAATATACACATGTGTATAGTTTAAAATTGACTATATACACATGTGTATAATTCAATATTTGACAATATACATATATGTATATAGTTGATTTTAAACTATACATATATGTATATTACAAAAAGCTTAGGGAAATGTGTGGTCCAGAATGCTTCTCAAGTTTCTCAAATAGGGTGGACTTCTCTTAGGATCCCTACCCTATATATATATATATATTAAATTACTCACATATATATTTATATCTATATTATTATTAATACTATCACTAAGGGTTCATCCAGTATTGCATGTTACGCTCGTCGTACTTCCAAACGAGCCTCTCCCTT
>JARYGA010029828.1:0-27403 GCA_030545235.1 Helianthus tuberosus
CCGTAGGCTGCATCGTTTCCACGTTTGTTACTCTCAGCCGTCCACCAGTCTAAGGCGCGGGACTGGAAGACGCCAGTTGCATTGAGAGTGCGGAGATCGTCGGGGCAACCGCTTTCTCGTAGAGTGACCTCAATGCAATCAAACCATTGAAACAACGTTGTAGGGCCTTCCTCACCAGTGAATTCCTTTGGCCCACAAGACTTAAACTGCTTGAAACTGAAAGCAGCTTTAGGAGTCTCGGTTCTCGAATCCTCAGATGATTTGCTGACGTTCTCGTAGACATCACTCACAACTTTTGCTACTTGTTTAGCGATGATAGCGATGATTTGCTGACTCCTCAGATCATTAAAGCTACTTGACGTTCTAGTAGCTTTAATGATTTGTCTCTCTTTTCTTGGCGAGAAAGTGGTGGGTGGCGGGATCCAGATGACATTGTCTGCAACAGACATCGTCACAGGACTCAATACAATGTATTCGAATCTCACCTCACACGTCTACTACTTACTAAAGCTCAGGAACACAGTCACCCAAATCACATATCACAGATTCACACAATCACATAAGCACATAAACACATAAGCACGTAGAGCACAGAAGCACATACGCATTTAGTCACCCGAGGTAGTCAGACTACAGAAACCTACATTCACAGTTCGCGAGTTTTCGAATATAGCGATCACGTTTTAGTATATCGAGTAGTGTAGTATAAGCGTATATCATAGCATAAGGTCGTTCATAACTTAGCGATTTGTCAGCATTTCAAGATAGAATTGCAGTGCGAGTCGTGCGTGTCGATCGAAGTGAAAGCAAAAATCGAATAAATCCCCAAAATTTAAACACATAAACAGGCAATTTCACATAAAACACATAAAATCAACAAATCATCAGAGTCGGCAATGGCGGCTCAAAATCGAAACACATAAAAAGCAAGAAATAGATTGTCTGCGGCTATTAGACATTGACTATCCAAAGTGGTTTGACTATTCACAAGGACTTGTTGTGCACATTTGACCTTCAGTGTAGTGCCTTTGCCTCGATTCTTGGGCGTTGGGCCCGCATCCCGTTAGTCATATCGTGACTTCAGGTCTTTGGAGTCCGTCGAGACCTTGGTGAGAGTTTGAAAGAAGGCGGAACAAGTCGTCAAGGTTAGGGTTTCACCCCTGGCTTAACAACTTTGTCCCTGTTTCGATAAAATAAGAGAGAATTATGCATCAAAGTATGGATTTCACTCCTGGTTCAACGCAAATTCTTGTGTTTAAAGATAAAATATGGGTTGATCAAGCAATTCAGTCAAGAGTTTGCGGTTTTCACACCTAATCTCGACCTAATCGCTCATTCACAATTGAAAATTCGGGTGTAGTGATAGTGTAGAATAGGCGAGGATAGCGAGAAACGGCAAGCTCATACATAATCCCTAACGGATATGCACAAGTCGGTCTGTTGGTTCCTAACTATAGACTAGGTCTCTAAGACATCGACCCGGACTAGGTCGAGTCTTGCCTAATTCCCTATAGTTATGGCTCTGATACCAATCTGTCACACCCCAACCGATGGCGGAAACATCTGGGTATGGCACTGAGCGAAACAGATTGTCCAGAAGTTTCCATAACAATTATCATTACCAATCAATTTAAAGTAACATGTCCCATACCATGTCTCAAAAGGTAAAACAAGTTATTACAGACAAAATCTAGGCAAATAGTTCTATTCCGACAACTCATATTTTTCAAATAGAGCAATTGTTTATCTGCTTCTAGAGACTCTTGATTTCATTTGTACAGACAACTATTTGTTGGCCTCTAGAGCCTTATTCTAGCCTCGATTTCCTAGCAGATAAGCATCCTAAGAACCTGTCACATACGTTAAAAATAAAAGTCAATACACATAGTGTAAAGGTGAGCATACAAGTTTAATAATAGCATATAGAGTTCGAAAGCGTTACGCATAACCAGCACGTACACAGAGTGAAATGAGGCATGTTAGTTATCGACATGAACCTATCGATACCAATGACTGCAGGTTGACTGCCCAAGGCAGTTTGTAATACATGATCACCACTGTAATCCATGCAAATAATTGTCCTTAACAACCCCCGAGTGAACGGGTGCTGAGTCCAAACTAATAGTACTACCGTTGCTAAGGCAGGTAGACAGCATTCCATGTGTAAACATAACAAACAAGCATTCATTTAGTCACGTATAACATGCGGTAACGGTTAGCGTTTAAAGTATTGAGTAGTGTGTTCGATGTGTTTTAGAATAAGTAACGTATGTAACACCCAAAAGTGCGTAAAGCAAAAGGGGATTGACTTTTGATGTTTACGTTGTAGCATTTTGAAAACATTGAAGTATCTCTACTCTTCAGGTCGGTCGATCGGACGGTTGTCCAATCGGACGGCAACCCGTTCGGTTGGACACTTCAAGTTCATGGCAGGTTGTCACCCGTTCGGACAGTTGTTCATGCGGGTGGCATTCCTTATGCATTGAACATGTTGAAAATTGTTTTAAGTGTGGAAGTTAAATATGTCATAGTTCGAATGGTAGTCCGATCGGGCAACAACTCTTTCAACATTCAACCTTCAAATATTGTGCAAGTCGTTCGGCTAGTAACTCGTGTGGTTGACAACTGTTAGGATCTAAGTTTGATTTTGATTGTGTTTTACGTTTGAATTAAGATGAAGATGAATGAGAAATGCAGCGGAATATAAATGAGAACAAACTTTGCACACAATCAAACAGGAGAATTTCTTTCCATACACAAGTTTAACATTGAACCGAATGCTTGAATTTATTACAAGATTCAATTACAATTGCAAGTGTATAACAAACTCCCCCTCAGCCTGAGCTCACAGTGATTTGTTTGTGCAGGAGAAAGATGGTGAAGAGCTAATAGAACAGTACAGAGCACTGTTCTATTTATAGGCACGAGCAAACCACTGAAGCATCTAAGCTGACGTCACCATGAAAGTAACATCTAACCTCCTAACAAACTCTAACATCTGATCTATACAACCTCTGCTATGCTAACTACTGTTGTACATTACATATCATAATATAAACTTAAACTACTGCTGCATCCTTCCACTGATGTGAACCCAGCAGTACTTGTCATGATCAGCAGAGCTTGACCCATAACAGTAGATTGAATCAGCAGAGCTTTAGTCTTCCATCAGTCTTTGACTTGGACAGTAGTTGTAGGTCAGCAGTTAGTAAAGATCAGTAGTTTGGAGGTCAGCAGATGTTGATACCACTTTCAAGGGGAGAGATTTGAATATAAACTGTTGCATATTCTGGATCCACTGCTCTGATCCTGTTTTGGCTTTGATTATCTGTTCCTCTGATAGGGTTCAATCCCAACAATCTCCCCCTGGAACAGATAATGCCAAAACTCTTCATTATTGGTATATCTTTATTGCCTCATCAGCAGTTCCCTTATTTTCCCTTTGAGTTTAAGGCATCTGTGTCATCATCATCCCTGCATAGTGGAAGATCAAGGAGATCCTGCAAATATTCAAGACTTAGGCCAAGTGCTTGTTCCCTTGTTATTTTCTTCACTTCTCCACTAGACTTGAACACTGTCAGTACATGGGTCTGTTTGTCAGTTTTCCATTTTAGTACTTTTTATTCAGGTGGGTTTCTTGGGAGATTTTTATTAGATGAGGTGTTTGGTGATGCAGGCCTTGTGATGACTGTTTGAGCAGTGCTTGCAGATTGATTCAGGCCAAGAGTTTCAGCTATCATCTTTTTAATACCTTCTTTTACAAGCTCATCTCCTGCCATTAATTCTGCCACTGTTTTAGTATCCAACTGTTGTTGTCTTCTTTTATAGATGGCAGCACCAGCTGGAGCTGTGGCTCTCCTGATTTGCAGCTTTGGTGGTCTTGTTGAAACCTCTGCTTCAGGGTAGTCAGGTTTTTGTGGAACTGTAGGATCTTCCTTCCTTAATTCCTCCAACCTTTTGTAGGTGGCCCTGACTCTATCCTCTCTCCATCTCATCACTTGATTTTTGGACCCATAATCAGCAGCAACTAATTCCTCTTTCATTCTCTTCAGCTCTAGTGTTTTGTCAGGCTTATTCTTTTTGTATTTTGACCCATCTAGAGGAGTGTGCTTGACCTTATTCTTGATCATTTCTTGAATCCTGGCTGCTTCACTTTCAAGCTCAGGAATGGTCCAGTCTTTATACATGTATTTCTCTCCTTTGTATTTCTTGTAAGCCATGATGTTATCAACATAATCTTTTCTCAGGGACTCATCTGCCTTTTCTGAGATTTACTGACACACATTTTTTTGCAAATTGCTCCAAAGATCTGACTTGTGTGAGCAAGTATTGGTAGTTCTGCTGAATTTCACTATCAGATTTCCCTTGTGTATTTCTTTTTGAGATATCCTCTGCTTGTTTAGCTTTGACTTTCAAATACTCTTCAATGTTATTTGGCCTGGGATATCCTTCAACAAATGGTAAGCTTCTTTTTGCAGGGTCATCCTCATAATAAAAGGACTTGATTTCTTCTCTAACTGCTATGAGCTCAAGAGGAAATTTAACACCTGTAGGAGCTATTGGCTTTAAAATCTGAGCTGATGAGAGAGGAACAGGGTTTGGTATGGTAACAAGTGAAAGAGATTGTGAGGATATTGGTGGTGGTAATGGAGAATCACCATCAGGTATGAAAATCCTTCTCCTTTTTATTGTAGGAGAGGCTGATGATGTCTTGGGTGGATCAGTGGTGGTGATTTGAGTAGTAGAAGGTGGCTGACTAACAGCTGTTGAAACAACTGGTGTTTCAACCACTGTTGTCATTACAACAGATGTTGTAACATCTGATGTCTTCTGCTTTTTGGTAGGAGGTGATTGTGGTGAGGTTGTTTTTGGTGGTGATGTGATTTTTGATGTTGATGGTGGTAAGGCAGTGGTAGTGGTGTGTGTTGAAGTGGTGTGTGTTGAGGTGATGGCAGGTGTTTGGCTGACAGTAGTTGAAACCACTGAAGTATCAGCAGTAGTTGACACAACAGGTGTTACAACAACTGTTTGGGTGGAAGTTTGATGTTGGGGGCTTTTGGACGGTGGTTTTGGAGTATGCTTTGTGAGTCTGGATGGTATGGATTTGGGTTCCCTCACTTTTCTAGTGGGATTTCTTTTTGGCACAGGATTTTTAACATCCTCAGGCTCAGAACAACCCTGCGCATTCAGCTCCATGTAAGCTCTTTTCTCCTCATTCCACCTTGACATATCCTTTGCCGCTCTGTCCCTTTTTACACTTGCTACAGCTTCATCAAATGCATTTTGGGTAACATCAACCTTTTTGCTGCCATCTGGCAAGGGAATCTTTCTAGTCATGGCATCTTTTTCTGGTTCAATGTAAAGACCATCATCTATTCTCTTCTTCTTCCACTCCTGAATTTTCTCCCCCTTTTTGGCATTATCTGGGGGTAATTGATCAATGAAAAGAACAGTTGGAGGGGCAGTGCCAGTGGTGCTCAATATGTGGGCCTTGATAGCCTTAATGTCTGCTTGTGTGCTCTTGAACCTAGACTCCATTGTGTTTCTCAGCTCTTGTACATGTATTGCATGTTGCTGATCAGCCATTTGTTTTTGTTGTTGGAGAAAATGTTGAAATAGGTTCCATATCTCATCTGTGGCAGGTGCTTGTGGTGGAGTAGGTGCTTGAGATGGAACAACAGTGGATGGCACCTTTTGTACTGTCAACAACTGTTGTAGCACTTCTTTGATTTTTGCAACAGAGTTATCCAGTTTTTCAACTCGTTCCATCAATTCCAGGTACTTTAAACCATCACCCAATTTAATGGGATCATCTGATTTCCCACTAGCAGTGGTTGTAACAGTGGTTGATGCGGGGAGTGTACTCCAGACATTAACCACTGATGCCCCTTTTTCTTGGTACTAGGGTCTTCTTCCTTCAACACTTTATAGCCTTTTGATTGTACCAGAGGGTAAAACAAACTCACTGGTGGATATCAGAGGTGCTATGGAAGGAATTGCCTCCAAGGAAGTCTTATTGATGTAACCACTGTCCAAATGTAAACCAATTGGTTCAACACTTGTAGTGGCTGCTTCACTTGGACTACCACCAAGAGTTACTTGTAACTCAAGGGGTGTAACCTCCTCAGGTCTTGTTGGTGGGTTAGCTATGATTGATACATTAGAACCAGTCATTTGTTGAAGTATATTCTCATTGATAGGTGATTGAGAAGGACTGGTATGTGCCTGGTTCAGATCAATAGCATCCAACAATAATTTAGTTGGTGGGGGAATTGTGGATGTGAGGTTGGGTGTGGAAAGAGAATTGGCCCCGGGCATTGGGCTGTGGATGATGTAAGCAAGTGATTCCAGAGCATCATATTGTGGTGTCCCTATGTGTACAACCTGTTCTTTCTGAGAAAAAACATGAGGAGTTTCAGCCATGGGTTGAGATATTTGTACCAACTGCTGTGAGGAAGTAGCAGCAGTGGTTTCTTGTGACTTTTGTGCTGTCACTGGCAGTTGCTCTGGTATCTCATCCTCCAGAGTTGCCTTTTTGATGGGATTGGGGGGTTTTTGAGTTTTCTTTTGCTTTGGCTTTTTGTGGATTGTAGGTTTGGGTTTCAAAACAGTTGTTTTGCTGCTTTGATCACCTTGAGCAGTGGGCTCAGCAGCAGATACCTGAGGAGCAGTGGTAGCTGCTAAATTCTGCTCAGGCACCTCTGCTTATGTTTTGCAAGGTGTTGACATTCTTGTGAAAGTTTCAGCAGTTAAGCTGTGTATTTGAAAAGATTCACCTTGTTTTATTGCAGAAGCATCATTCTTACCAAGTTTCTTTTCAAAATAATAACTTAGAAATCTTGGAAACAGTAAGAATGCTTTAGTTTCAACATTTTTAACCAGATCATTAAAGATTTCCTGAGAATAATTGAAATTTTCATCTTGAAGAATTACATATCCCAGGTTTTGAAACTTTAATGGTATTTCATTAAAAGCAGTGGTTTTGTTTAAAACACACATTAGGAGGGTATGAAATAAAAACCTTGTTGCAGGAGGGAAGAAACCTTTTTGTAAGGTATCCCTCTTCATCATTGTATCTGCATACCCTCTTTCAAGAAAGTCAATTTTTAACTCGTTTTTAGGAAAGGAAGTTTTACCTTGCTGATCATCGAGTTGAAAGACTTCCGAGATGGATTGTGGTGTAATTTTGACAGCTTTACCCTTTAGAGAAGAGTTAATGGCTATGACAGTCTCACCTTGTTTGTCAAGGGTTACATTTTTCCAGAACTCTCTTTGGGTCGCCAAGTAAATTGGTGCATTTGCTATTAACAAAGTTTTATACATTGATGCAGACATGATATCAATGATGGAGTCGAAAGCATCAGTGGTGCTGGGTTTTGTGAAAAAACCCAGAAGGTTATGAGAAGGTTTGTGTGGGATTTCGATGGGTTTAGACTTTTGAGAGGCCTCTTTGGAAGATGATTTTGAAGTGGATTTTGCGGAGGACTTCGATCTAGTCATTTTGGAGAAGACGATTGAAGAAAGTTGTGAAGGAATTTGTGGAAATGAGATGAAAACTGCTTTGAGAAAGGAATTTTTATGAATTCAATTCGACAGTAAAACCCTGTTTGGGGTTTTGAAAGGGGTTTTATGGAGAAAAAGTGAATGCTGACGTGGCAGCGGTTACAAAAGGTCTGACCACTATGTACTGTCCACGTGCCAACCCCTGATAAAATGAAGGACAGTAATTTTATGAAAACTACTGATGAAAGGCAGTGGTTACAACGGTAACAAATGGAAGCAATGGATGATTTTTACTATCAGCAGATAGCACATCAGTGGATAAAACACTGATTTTGAGCATCAGTGCTTATCAGGAAAATGAGAGAACAGGGGTTGACTTTCAGCAGTGGACAGACTTTGAAAGAGAGCAGACTTTTGAACAAGCAGTGGTTATGTCAGACTTTTAAGGATTTTAATGAAAACTTCATTTTTAGCTATTTTTAAGGATGGATTTTTGATTTTCTGAAAACATTTTAATGCTTTTATTCATAGAAGAACAGGATTTTGCCTGTTATTCCATGTTTAGCATTCCAATCCTAGAGATCAAGCTTTCAAAGATGGATGTGTCTAATGCTTTAGTTAGCACATCTGCCAGCTGATACTTAGTTGGAACATGATGCAAAGAAATCAAACCTTTTTCATAGCAATCCCTCACAAAGTGATGTCTGATGTCAATGTGTTGGGTGGTTGAGCGGGAAACTGGATTTTTGATGATATTTTCTGCTGCCTGGCTATCCAACATGAGTGGTGTCCTTAAGGCAGTGATACCCAAATCCAGCAACTGATTTTGAAGCCAGAACAGTTGGGCTGTACAGCTTGCAGCAGCTATATATTCTGCCTCAGCAGTGGATGTGGAAATAGCTGCTTGCTTTTTGCTTTGTCAAGACACTAAGAAATTGCCTAGGAATTGGCACCCTCCCGAAGTGGACTTCCTTGTTTTGTCACATCCAGCAAAATCACTATCTGAGAAACCTGAAAGCTCAATTTTACCATCAGCTGGATACCAGATGCCAAGTGTGGGAGCACCTTTTATGTATCTGAATATCCTTTTTACAGCAATAAGGTTTGAGTTTCTAGGGGCTGATTGGGATCTGGCACAAACACATGTTGCAAACATGATATCTGGCCTGGATGCAGTTGGGTACAATAAAGACCCAATCATGCTTCTATACAAAGTTTGATCAACCAATTCATCCTTCTCATCAGATATGACTATTTTATTAGTTGCAATGGGTGTACTACATGGCTTACAATCATCCATATCAAATTTCTTTAAAAGTTCTTTGGCATATTTGCCTTGATGGATGAAAGTGCCATTTTGCAGTTGCCTTACTTGGAGACCAAGAAAGCACTTGAGTTCACCCATTGCACTCATTTCAAACTCAGCTGTCATGAGTTGCCGAAACTCTTCACACATTTTATTACATGTGCTTCCAAAAATGATGTCATCCACATAAATTTGGACAATCATCAAATCCTTTCCTTTCCATTTTAAAAATAGTGTTTTATCTATTCTACCTCTTGTGAACCCAATGGATAGTAGGAAGGTGGACAGAGTTTCATACCAGGCCCTTGGTGCTTGTTTCAAGCCATACAAAGCTTTATTTAGCTTGTAGACATGATTTGGATTAAATGGATCCTCAAAGCCTGGAGGTTGACAAAAATAAACCTCATCTTGAATCTTACCATAGAGGAATGCACATTTGATATCCATTTGGTACACCTTGATGTTGTGGTTGACAGCAAAGGCCAGAAATAATCTGATAGCTTCAAGTCTTGCTACAGGGGCAAATGTTTCATCATAATCAATGCCCTCTTCTTGTCTGAAACCTTGAACCACAAGCCTGGCTTTATTCTTGACAACAATACCCCTTTCATCAGTTTTATTTTTGAAGACCCATTTTGTGCCAATAGGACTTACACCCTCTGGCAATGGTACAAGCTCCCAAACTTGTTGTCTTCTAAACTGTTGGAGCTCCTCTTGCATGGCCTCTACCCAGCTGTTGTCTTTTAGTGCCTCTTGGTACTTGACTGGCTGATGGAGAGATAGAAAACCAGCAAAAAGACAAATGTTTTGGGATTGACTTCTTGTGAGCACCCCTTCATTGATGTTGCCAATGATTTGATCTGGTGGATGAGATTTCAAGAAGATAAGATCTCCTTGGTATGGAACAATGGCATTAAGTGGTGAGGGCTGCAGATCTGAATCATCTGAGCTAACCACTGCTGGTGACTTTGATGATCCAGCAGTGGCTTCAAAAGGTGGTGGAATAGGTGGTAAAGGAGTGGACACATGCTGAAGTTGATCCACTGTTTAAGGACTTTTATCAACAGTGTTTGATGATGTGGAAGCAGGGGTTAAGGGGCTACTTTGGTCAACAACTGTTGAGGTAGCAGTGGTTGAGCTTTGACAGCTATTTTGAACATCTGCTGCTCTTCCCATTTTGACAGACTTTTGTTGAGGAATGATGATCTCATACCCATAGTCTGGAGATGAATCTTCTGATGGACCTGCATTGTTAGTCTTGACAGCAGTATTTTCAAAAGTGAATTTATCAAGATCAAACAGTTCAGCAGGGTTTGCTGGGATTTTCATTGAGGAAAGTTCATTAAACTTTACATTCAAAGTCTCTTCCACTGTTTTGGTCCTTGTGTTAAACACTTTGTAGGCCTTAGCAGTGGTAGAGTATCCCAGATGATAACCACAGTCAATTTTGGCTGCAAACTTAGAAATGGAATCTTTTAAGTTTAAAATGAAGCATGGGCAACCAAAAACTTTGAAATATGAAATCAATGGCTTTATTTTATACAGCAGTTCATAGGCAGTCTTTTGATGCCTGGGGTTGATTAAAACTCTGTTTTGGACATAGCAAGCAGTGTTTACTGCCTCTGCCCAAAAAGTTAATGGCAAACCTGAATCAGCAAGCATGGTTCTGGCAGCCTCAATCAAAGTTCTGTTCTTTCTTTCAACAACCCCATTTTGTTCTGGTGTTCTTGGAATGCTGTATTGCCTCACAATTCCTTTTGACACACAGAAATCATCCAACTCCTTGTTCCTGAACTCTGTGCCATTGTCACTTCTGAATATTTTTACTGGAAGGTCAAACTGCTTTTCAACCTATTTTACAAAGTCTTGCAGAATGCCTGCAGTCTCATCTTTTGAGTGTAAAAAGTAAGTCCATGTAAACCTAGAAAAGTCATCAACAATAACCAAACAATACCTCTTTTTCTTAAGACTCATGACTTTAACTGGGCCAAATAAATCCATATGAAGCATTTGCAAACATTTGGGTGTTTTGGACTCATCAATGGATTTGTAGGAGCTTTTATGTTGTTTTCCTTTTAGGCAGGAAACACAATGCTCAGGACAGGTGAACAGTTTTTGAGGTAAACCTCTTACTAACCCCTGTTTTGAAATAGCAGTGATTGTCTTGAGATTTGTGTGTCCCAATCTTCTATGCCATAGTTCTGTCTCTTTGTTTGATGCAGCTGAGAACAGACAGGCATCAGTTCTGGGGCTCTCTTTTGACATATCCACCACATAAACATTGCTACTTCTTTGAGCAACAAGTTTGGTTTTTCCAGTTTTTATTATTGCTTCAATCTTCTCAACCATTTCTGGTCCAACAATCCTACAACACTCCTTTGTGAAGAATGACCCATACCCCTTGTCACTTATTTGTGAAACACTCAGGAGGTTGAATTTTAGATTGTCTATCAGATTGACATTTTCAAATTTTACATTACCAGACTGTACTGTACCAGACCCCGGAACTTTCCCTTTACTATTATTACCAAAGGATATATCACCCCATCCATGGATTTTGAAATCTTTGAGAAGGGCTTTACATCCTGTCATGTGCCTGGAGCCTCCACTATCTACATACCAAAGACTATCTAAGCATGCAGAAGCTCCCTGCACATGAAGTAAAAGGATTAGTTCATTAGGGTCTCCAAAGCCAATAAGGCTTTGGATGGGGTCTCAACAGTGTCTGGGATGAGTTCAGATGCGTGGGCAGTGGTTAGGTCAGGGGTTTGGACAGTTTTAGGACTGTTTCTCTCTAACCACTATTGTAGGTTTTGACCAATCACCTGCTGATAACCAAAAGGATGCCTGTTCACTTTTGGTTTAGAGGGCCTTTTGTAGGTCTCATAAATGTGTGGAATCCTTTGATAAGATGATTGCCCCTTGCCTCTTCTGAATTGGTTGGCAGGGGGTGCATCAGTCACTTGAACATCTCTTTGGACATATGTTTGATTCAGCTGTTTGGACTGGCACAAACAGTGGTTGATTCTTGGTGAATTTGACAGATGATGTTGATGGACTCAAGGATGTTTTAGCAGTGTACTCATTCTTTTTAACATCAAAGTTTTTGAGATACACACATGCTTGAGTTTTGTGGTTTGTTTTACCACAGATGGTGCAGCTTTCAGCAGGGACAATGACCCTTGTTTTGTTTAGATCATATGCTTTTAGATGAAAACAGTCTTTTGTTAGATGATTTCTCTTTTCACAAAAATCACAAAACAGGTTTTTGATCTTTTCTCTTTTCTTCCTTTTCTCAGACTCCTTAGCAACAGAGTTTTGAACCACTGTTGGGATGTCTTTGATAGGAATGACCTTTGCTTTTGGAGCTGTGACACCATCAGTGGTTGTAAAGTCCATAGGCTTGAAATTTTCAAGAATGTCACACTCATCAGACCATGTAGGTTTAAATTGGTATTTCTCAATTTCCTCAAAAGTTGAGGACCCCACAGATCTTTCCAAAGTGATTTTGTTACCAAGTTTGTCGGTTATTTTAACCTCTTGGCCTTTCTTGTTGGTTGGTTTAATTTCAGATGAACCAGCTTGTTTTCCAGCAGTGTTTACAAGATCATCATATTTTCTATATCCTACACCAAACTTGACATTGCTTTCAAGCTGTTTCTCAAACATAACCTCATACCCTTTACAAGATTTCACCCATCTTTCACAAGTGATCTAGGAGGACTCCAACTCCTTTTTGCAAACTTGGTATTTTTCTACCATAGTTTGGAGTTGAGTCTTGGTTATGCTCTGCTCTTCTTTAAGACTGCTGATTTCTTTGTCTTTTTCAGCCAATTTGTTTCAAAGTTCTTTTAATAACTTTTCAAATTTGACTTCATCAGTTAAGACTTTATCCCTAAGGTTTTCATTTTCCTCTTTGATGTTAGCAAATGCAATAATGCATTTATCTGAACACATTTTTTCAAGAACTTGAGGTGTTACCTTAGCAGCAGCCATCATGGCACAATCGCATTGATGATCACCTTCTTCATCAGCTCTATCTTCTTTCTCACCTGCTTTCTTCTCTTCCTTTTCTTCTTTGTTTTCTTCAGACCAAGGGTCAGACAGTGGTTCAATCAGGGTTTCTAAATTTTTTCCCAGCAGTTGTTCACCAACAACTGCAGTAACCACTGCTTCAGTCACTTCATCCACTGTTTCAGCACTTAGCTGTTCACCCTCAGTTTCTACCCCTTTTGCTATAGACTCTAATGCCATCAAACAAAATTCATCATTAGTAGGATCATTAAAAGCATTGAGTGCAAAATTTTCATCACTAAGCTCATCAGGCATACTGCTCCAGTCAACAAAGCCTTGACTGAAAAAGATTTGCTGATCTGGTTGAGTTACTGTTGGAGCAGCTGGTTGAGATGCAACAGGTTGCACTTGTGCCTGAGGGACAGGGGTTTGAACATAATGAATTTGTGGATAGTGGATTGAACATAATGCACAGGCACAGGGGTTGCAGCATAGTGAGCAGTATTAACATGGGCAGCAGGGGTATATTGGGTATAGTGCACAGTGCTTTGATGTTGTGGTCTAGGGTTTGAGCTGGGATGAGTGATTATTGGACCAGTGGTTTGACTCCTGCATTCCCTAGCAAAATGACCTAGCCTATTGCACTTATAGCACTTAATTTTTTACTTATCCAACCCCACTTTTAAATTCCCATGTAATCCTGGGAATTTTCTCCCTGTTCTTTTGTAGAATTTGCTTGTTCTTACACTAAGCAAAGCCAATTGATGCAAAATGTCCATCTCTTCTAAGTCAGTGGGATCAAAGTGTTGCAAATCATTGAGTTCCAAACACAAGTTATCTGACATCTGGTTTTCACAATTTGCAGTAAAAGCATAATTTGCAGAGTGAGAATCAAGGTTGTTGAAATTTCCACCAGCAGTTATATCAATAAAGTGATCATAACCCTGATCCTTACTACTGCTACCAGATTCTTCATGACCAAAAAGAGCTGTGCTGCCAAATGAATAATCATCAGCAACTTTGCCAGACTCTTGCAACTTCTTTTTCTGGTTTAACTCCTTTTCATAGGTCAGGAGTCTACCATGAAGTTGGGTCAGGGTCAGATCTTTGAACTCAGCAGAGTTTCTAGTAAAAAATGCAATGGTATCCCATTTTTCTGGTAGTGATCTAAGGAACCTGCTATTTTGAGTTGAATTTGGAAATGTTACTTTAACAAGCCTTAGTTCACTAATGAGACAACTGAATCGTTCAAACTGCTGAGTCAATGATTCACCCTTGATGTAACACCTGTGCCTTCACGGCCATCAAACAAATACCAAACCAATGAAATATTATATTTCATACTTGGGATTTGTAAAAATATGTGTATCGTTTACACATATCAACTCTTGTTCAATTTCAGGCTTTAAATCGCTTTCTGGAAGGTTATACGCGCACTGATGTGTAGATATAACCAGTTTAATCCAACGAACACTCCGGAATAGTGAAATAGGCTTAACATACCTCAAATAACCTATACATAACTTAGATATAAGTTTTGGAAGGTTTGGTGTGGTGAAATCAAAGTTTAATCGCTTACAGGGACTAAAGTTGACAAACTGCGAAAGTATGCCAATTTGAACTGTAACAGACATTCCGGAACATGACCATAAGTTAAACACACCTTAAATATCCTTTACATAGCTTAGAAATAGGCTTTGAGGTGTTCGGTATGCTAAAATAAACTTTTGTGTCATTCAGGGACTAAAAGCGTCAAAAAGTGCACAAGTTTGCATTTTCGCGCATAACTTACGTTCTGAATACATCTGGACATCCAAAAATTTATGTAAGCATGACTACATTATATTTTAGTGTTCGCCTTAAGAAAAATCCATTCGTCGCGTCATTTGGATCGTTTTTCGCGCTTATGCGCATTCCGTCGTAATTAACCGAACAACGCAACCGTACGGTTAAACGAACCGACATCCGATATATTTTTGAGCATGTTTTAAGTTCCCTATACTTTAACTTCATTTTAGAGCTTTGAAATGGGGTTAACGGGCCTTAAACGTGTCAAAAATGGCCTAAATACAGTTCAGGGACCAAAAGTGTAAATCTGCCAAAGTTAAGCCCTACGATGCGTATGGGTTTTTGCCCTACGATGCGTATGGGGTCTTCTGACCAGATGCAGAGTTTCTAACAGCCTGTTTTCAGCAGATTTAACCACAACCACATGTTCCTAATTGTCTAGTCATGTGATAAGGATGGAATTTTAGTTACCATAAGGTTCCGACAAGTGTACGGGTTGGATTCATGGCACATTATCCAAGAAACGATCCCAACGGTGGACCATTTCCTATAAATACCCACCAACATCACACCCAAAAACTCACACCTTTGAATCTGAACTTGCTCTCTAAGTTGTCGTGTTTAACACTTCATACCTGAGAGTGTTCGAGTTCAAACCTTCCATTCTTGGACCCTGGGTAAGTATTCTTTCGTTCTTTTCCTTATTTTTACTGCTTTTCGAGTCAGAAAGTCAAACTTTGTTTGACTTTCAGCGTTGACCAGTAATGGTCAATGCGAAGTTCGTTTGAACTTCGCAACGTGAGTGTAATCACGTTGGTCATAGTCCTTTGGGACTATGCCTACTGATTACCACGTTGTCTAGGGTCGTAGGGTAGGCGATCTAATAAATCGCCTATACCTTCGAACCCGACCCAGTTTGGTCGATCATTAGGATCCGACCAAACACATTAGGTGACCATAGTAGGTAGGGAATAACCTTCCGAGGTTATACCCTATGGTCACATCGTTTAAGTAGTTGTATGATAGGTAGTTTATATGCCTTAGGTAAATTACCAGAATACCCTTTTCATGTATAATTGGTAATTAAGCATATGTAACCTAAACCTTTGTCACGTAACTGATTATGTAATATGTTTAGGCATATAACACTTGTCATAGGGCTAGTTAGGCGGTCCGAACGCGTTTCACGCGCACGACACGTTAAAGTAACGTATGTTACCTTAATGGGTCGCGATGGGTCGATAATACTTAGGTTAAGTTTCATTTAGTATGTAGGCTTTGTTAAACCATATCATATGAGTTCCTACACTCATTTGGTTTACAAACCCTCCTGCTACCCAGTCTTCCGATTTAGGTCCGGGTTAATTATGTAGTTACCTATATTAGGTACCGTTTGATTTCCGGGACTCCTCTAGCTTACTTGGTAGTTGTTCAAGACTCCTAAGCACTCCAGGCGAGTACATTCTTCCCCTATTTTACTGTTTTCAATTGTTTTGGGGTGACTCATATGTGCTAAATGTTTTCGATGTTATAACGATGGTTTCAACAACGATTAAGGCGATTTATACAAAACTAATAACGATTTCATAAAGTGAACAAACTTGTTGGTTGTAGTTACATAACAAATGACATTCATTAGCAATGATCAAGCCGACCAGTATTAGGTTATGGTACCATAGGATCTGACAAATCCCGTTAGTTACTACACCCGTAGTTATGTGTGGGTGTTGTGGGTAGCGACTGAATCTGTAAATGTTAATTTACTCTTTGGTAAGGGTTTATTAATGCGAGATGTTAATTTACTCTTTGGTAAGGGTTTATTAATGCGAATTGTTAATTTATCCTTTGGTAAGGGTTTATTAATGCGAGTCACGAAGGTTTGGATGTTATTAGCGAGACGATCATTTAAGTAGTTTCACGACCTAAAACGAATTTAACGATTGTGTAAACGATTGGTTTTCACACGATGTTTTAACGATTGGGTAAACGATTGGTTTTCACACGATGGTTTAACGATTGGGTAAACATTTGTACATGATTGACATTTGATCATGTATTTCCCACAAAACATAACTTTGATTTAAACCAAGTTTTTACTTCAATACTTTGTTTTTGTGCATATGGTTTAGTTGAGACATTTCACTTGCCATACATGGATATTTGACATAGACATTTGATATGGATATTTGACATAGACATTTTACATTGTTTGGTTTGGTTTGATTAAGTGATTAAGTAACGATGCGTGTGTAATATGATACAAGCATGGTGGATACGCCGCTGGTACTTCCTATATATAAGTGTTTGTATGGTATTACATATTGTAGCGTTATTTGAATCATTTCAGTTTGAGACATAGAACATTTTATACGAGTAACATACTTTTCACAAGACATTTATTTACAAACAACTTATCTTATACAAACTCATTTTACATGGTTATTCATTTAATCATGCATTATTCTATTACTGATACATATTACCTGAACTTATCATTGTTTTTCAAATAATGTACTAAAACAAATGTTTTTGGGTTAAGAGTCATGGCTACGAGGTTTTACAAATTATAACTCGCTTGATTTGAGTTGGTTAATTAAGTTGCAATATTATAATCTTTTCAAAACAAGGTTTTTAAATAAAGTATTGCAACGTCTAAACTAGCCATGATTTCGACACTCCTACAAAACCTATGTACTCGCCAGCATTTCTTTGCTGACCTCGTTTACACATATGTTTCAGGTATGTTGGATGATATCGATTGATAAGATGCATGCTCACATAGGACTGGACAAGGCCTTAGTGACTCAATAACAATGATAGACTATGTTTAAATAGTGTAATTAGATTTCCAGACGATGTAATTACTCAATGTTTAATAAAACGAAACACTTTTGATATCCATGGTTATGAAACATTAATTCTGTTGCAACACGCCCCGATGTTTCCGCCGCGATTGGTTGTTTTACGCGGTCGGGGTGTGACAGAAAAGATGGTATCAGAGCCAATGGTTATAGGGAATTAGGTTATTAGTAATCAGTAATGCTTTGACCTAGTCTATAACCTTTCTAGGACCCTAACGCGAGTTTACTTGCGTTTAGTCATAAAACAATACCGTCGCCTATCCTTAGGCGACAACCACAACAAGAACATAAATTTCAAAACCGCTTTGAAAACTAATCATCTGTTCTAGGATGATTGATTTCTAGGTTTTGAACCCTCTATTGTAAGGTTTTGAACCCTCTGTTATATGGTTTTGAACCCCTTTGAATTTTCAAATTCTCGTCATGGTTTTGGGTTTTAAATAATGTGAACACGTGCAAACTGGAAGGGTGAATGCCTGTATTCTGGGTTTTCTGTCTAGGCAAGCACTTCGTATACATCTCATCAGACGCGAGACCAGTTGTGCTTACCTGGGAATTCTTGGGATGAGTGTTCACTTATAGGCGAGCATGTCTTCGCGATACATTATTTTTGACCCATTTACTTTGATTAGTCACTGTGTGTCGTTTGTTTACCTTGTGGTAACAAACAAATGACCACTACCCTTGCTTTCATCAGATTTGTTTCATCTTATTCTTTTCGTCTAAAGTCTCTCACTCGTTTCCTTTCATGTTTCCTCTTTTAGACAATGCCTCCTCGACGCGAAAACCAGATAGAGACTGCCGAGCTGGCAGAAATTATTGCGCAGCAAATGGCTGCTCAATTCCCAAACCTCTTTGCTCAATGGATCCAAGCCTATAACAACAACAATGTTCCATGCAAATACAAGGATTTTAACCAGGCTAAACCACTCAAGTTTAGTGGTTCTGAAGGAGCGACTGGGCTTCTTCAGTGGTTTGAAAGCATAGAGAATACTTTTCGCCACGTGCAGTGTCTTGACAATCGCAAGGTCGAGTTTGCTTCGAGCGTATTTCAGAAGAGGGCTTTGACATGGTGGAACGGGGTTATGAGAGATAGGGGTGCTGAGATTGCCTTGGCACAGACATGGGCTGAACTAAGAGCTCTTATGATGAGGGAATTCTGTCCTCGTCATGAGCAGCGAGCCTTAGAGAAGGAATTTGATGATTTGAAGCAGGATAGTGGTGAGCACAGGGCTTATACTGATAGGTTTGAGGAGCTGAGTCTGCTTTGCCCGACAATGGTTACCCCACTTGACATAGCTATCGAAAGGTACATCGACGGCCTACCTGACTCGGTACAAGACATCCTTACTGGTAGTAACCCTGCCACACTCCGTCAGGCGATCGAGTTATCAGCGACATTGACTGAGTCGCAGATTCGGAAGAACAAGTTACACAGGAAGGGTGACAAGGGCAAGAAACAGACAGCTGACATGGAGGTTAGCAAGAAAGGTCAAAACAAGAAGGGTAAGGAAGGTGAGACGGCAAAGAAATCAAGAAAGCGAAAGGATGTTCAGAACTTTGCTGTTACAGCACAGACTGCTCAGAACCCGCGGAACCAACCAGCTCAGCCACCTGCAAAGAAAGCATATGCCGGTACCGCACCTCATTGTGCCCGTTGCAACGGTCATCACGTTGCACCACGAGATTGCAAGAAATGCACAACGTGTGGTAGACTTGGGCATTTGGCCAATATTTGTCGTTTGGGACAAAATCAGGCTGCTCAGGTTCAAGCTCCGGTTCAAGGGAATGCTGCGAGATTCCCATTGGGTTCATGTTTCAACTGCGGAGAGATTGGTCACTTCCGCCACAACTGCCCAAGACTGGTGAATGCAAATGCTAACGCAAACCCAAATGCGAACGTCAACGTCAATGTGAATCCAGCACGTGGTTGAGTGTTTAACATCAATGAGGCACTCAATGTTGAAGGAATGAACAATTAGTATTTTGTATTTTTCCTCTGGTTGTTATCTAGTAACATTTTAAGACAATGCGGTTGTTATATAAATAAAAATTTGTGGTTTTTATTTTCAACTAATGCAATTGTATGAATGTTTGATCCAACCTTATGATGTCATCACAAAGACAAAACTACTCTTGTGGTTCTGTCATTTTTATGATCACTTGTGATCTCCCTAAGAACCTCAAACACTTGTTTCTTCTAAATCTAAAGTATCTTATCGTCTTGCACCGTTCGAGATGCAAGAATTATCAAAACAGCTTCAAGAGTTGTCTGATAAAGGATTCATCCGTCCGAACTTTTCACCTTGAGGAAAACTCTTGTTCTCCTTGTGAAAAGAAAAATGGATCTTTTCGAATGTATATCGATTAATGTAAGCCTAAGTAAGCTTAACATCAAAAATCGATAT
Organism: Helianthus tuberosus; assembly: GCA_030545235.1. Lineage (NCBI taxonomy): Eukaryota > Viridiplantae > Streptophyta > Magnoliopsida > Asterales > Asteraceae > Helianthus > Helianthus tuberosus. The sequence continues at coordinate 19,881 of JARYGA010029828.1, forward strand.
CCCCTACCCTAAATCAACGATTTTTCCGATCAACTGCATAGCGCTTCATATTTTCCGAGATCGATTTGCATTTTGGGTATCATCAACTTTGTATTCTCAAAGAAGATATTCCCAAAACGGTTTTCTGCACGAAGTATGGCCATTAAGAGTTTACAGTCATGCCTTTTTGGTTGACAAATGCTCCAGCCATCTTCAAAAACTTAATAAATAGAGTCCGCAAGCCTTATTTGGATCAGTTCGTCATTGTTATTAATGACGTCTTGATCTATTCATATCACGAGCCGATCCCGATCAACACCTTCGTTGACATTGGAACCCTTAAAGAAGGAACAAACTTTTCGCTAAATCCTCCAAGAGGAAATTTTGGCTTAAAGGAGTTCAGTTTTTGGGTCATGTAGTCAACAAGCAGGGTATTCATATGGATCCATCCAAATTGATGCAATTAAGAATTGATTCCTTGTATGCATTAATTACCCGTGTCCAAAGATAACAAATTAAACGATTATACGAATAAACGATTTTGCGATTAAACGATTTTGCGATTAAACGATTATACAATTATGCGATTTTGTGTTTATGTGATATGTGTTTATGTGTTCTCCTCTATGTTTTTGTGTGATCCAATTTTCAAATCCTCATAGAATCTTTCATATCTTTATATGAGGGATTCGTAGTAGGATATTCAAAAGGTACTACTTTAAATCCTTAATGGGCTTCTACGTTGTAGTTAAAGACCCTTGGGATTATATGGTACCATTCCATGATTCGATGAGAGACCCTTAAGTGGTCTAGTCTAAAAGATTGATTCACAATTTGATTAAAGAACGACATCTAGTGATGTAGCTGAACAGACTCCTTGATAGTCTATTTAGATCATTTATTGATTTAATTAAAAGGACTCTATGGCGGTCTAGTTACACTCATCACAGGGTTGTTCATTTGGTTTTCCCTTACACACTATAAAATAGACTGTGTATACTGTGCAAGAAATTGTCTGATTATGGACGCGTACATAATTATGAAATTTAGTGCATAGGAACCCAGTAAGATTTATTATGTGTAAGATCCGATAGTGACAAAAATAACGAAATGAGAACGATGTAATGGAGGTACGGTGGACGCACCAATGACGCTTCATATACTTGTATATAAGTATCCCTCTTACATTGCAATCATGATGTTATTAAAGTTACTAGAAGTTCAGAAACCTAGCCAATATTGTTCGATCTTTTCAACTTCATGTTTTCAGCTCTTACAAGTTTCCTTTAATAAATTTCGGGACGAAATTTCCTAAAGTAGGGGAGACTGTAACACCTGTGCCTTCACGGCCATCAAACAAATACCAAACCAATGAAATATTATATTTCATACTTGGGATTTGTAAAAATATGTGTATCGTTTACACATATCAACTCTTGTTCAATTTCAGGCTTTAAATCGCTTTCTGGAAGGTTATACGCGCACTGATGTGTAGATATAACCAGTTTAATCCAACGAACACTCCGGAATAGTGAAATAGGCTTAACATACCTCAAATAACCTATACATAACTTAGATATAAGTTTTGGAAGGTTTGGTGTGGTGAAATCAAAGTTTAATCGCTTACAGGGACTAAAGTTGACAAACTGCGAAAGTATGCCAATTTGAACTGTAACAGACATTCCGGAACATGACCATAAGTTAAACACACCTTAAATATCCTTTACATAGCTTAGAAATAGGCTTTGAGGTGTTCGGTATGCTAAAATAAACTTTTGTGTCATTCAGGGACTAAAAGCGTCAAAAAGTGCACAAGTTTGCATTTTCGCGCATAACTTACGTTCTGAATACATCTGGACATCCAAAAATTTATGTAAGCATGACTACATTATATTTTAGTGTTCGCCTTAAGAAAAATCCATTCGTCGCGTCATTTGGATCGTTTTTCGCGCTTATGCGCATTCCGTCGTAATTAACCGAACAACGCAACCGTACGGTTAAACGAACCGACATCCGATATATTTTTGAGCATGTTTTAAGTTCCCTATACTTTAACTTCATTTTAGAGCTTTGAAATGGGGTTAACGGGCCTTAAACGTGTCAAAAATGGCCTAAATACAGTTCAGGGACCAAAAGTGTAAATCTGCCAAAGTTAAGCCCTACGATGCGTATGGGTTTTTGCCCTACGATGCGTATGGGGTCTTCTGACCAGATGCAGAGTTTCTAACAGCCTGTTTTCAGCAGATTTAACCACAACCACATGTTCCTAATTGTCTAGTCATGTGATAAGGATGGAATTTTAGTTACCATAAGGTTCCGACAAGTGTACGGGTTGGATTCATGGCACATTATCCAAGAAACGATCCCAACGGTGGACCATTTCCTATAAATACCCACCAACATCACACCCAAAAACTCACACCTTTGAATCTGAACTTGCTCTCTAAGTTGTCGTGTTTAACACTTCATACCTGAGAGTGTTCGAGTTCAAACCTTCCATTCTTGGACCCTGGGTAAGTATTCTTTCGTTCTTTTCCTTATTTTTACTGCTTTTCGAGTCAGAAAGTCAAACTTTGTTTGACTTTCAGCGTTGACCAGTAATGGTCAATGCGAAGTTCGTTTGAACTTCGCAACGTGAGTGTAATCACGTTGGTCATAGTCCTTTGGGACTATGCCTACTGATTACCACGTTGTCTAGGGTCGTAGGGTAGGCGATCTAATAAATCGCCTATACCTTCGAACCCGACCCAGTTTGGTCGATCATTAGGATCCGACCAAACACATTAGGTGACCATAGTAGGTAGGGAATAACCTTCCGAGGTTATACCCTATGGTCACATCGTTTAAGTAGTTGTATGATAGGTAGTTTATATGCCTTAGGTAAATTACCAGAATACCCTTTTCATGTATAATTGGTAATTAAGCATATGTAACCTAAACCTTTGTCACGTAACTGATTATGTAATATGTTTAGGCATATAACACTTGTCATAGGGCTAGTTAGGCGGTCCGAACGCGTTTCACGCGCACGACACGTTAAAGTAACGTATGTTACCTTAATGGGTCGCGATGGGTCGATAATACTTAGGTTAAGTTTCATTTAGTATGTAGGCTTTGTTAAACCATATCATATGAGTTCCTACACTCATTTGGTTTACAAACCCTCCTGCTACCCAGTCTTCCGATTTAGGTCCGGGTTAATTATGTAGTTACCTATATTAGGTACCGTTTGATTTCCGGGACTCCTCTAGCTTACTTGGTAGTTGTTCAAGACTCCTAAGCACTCCAGGCGAGTACATTCTTCCCCTATTTTACTGTTTTCAATTGTTTTGGGGTGACTCATATGTGCTAAATGTTTTCGATGTTATAACGATGGTTTCAACAACGATTAAGGCGATTTATACAAAACTAATAACGATTTCATAAAGTGAACAAACTTGTTGGTTGTAGTTACATAACAAATGACATTCATTAGCAATGATCAAGCCGACCAGTATTAGGTTATGGTACCATAGGATCTGACAAATCCCGTTAGTTACTACACCCGTAGTTATGTGTGGGTGTTGTGGGTAGCGACTGAATCTGTAAATGTTAATTTACTCTTTGGTAAGGGTTTATTAATGCGAGATGTTAATTTACTCTTTGGTAAGGGTTTATTAATGCGAATTGTTAATTTATCCTTTGGTAAGGGTTTATTAATGCGAGTCACGAAGGTTTGGATGTTATTAGCGAGACGATCATTTAAGTAGTTTCACGACCTAAAACGAATTTAACGATTGTGTAAACGATTGGTTTTCACACGATGTTTTAACGATTGGGTAAACGATTGGTTTTCACACGATGGTTTAACGATTGGGTAAACATTTGTACATGATTGACATTTGATCATGTATTTCCCACAAAACATAACTTTGATTTAAACCAAGTTTTTACTTCAATACTTTGTTTTTGTGCATATGGTTTAGTTGAGACATTTCACTTGCCATACATGGATATTTGACATAGACATTTGATATGGATATTTGACATAGACATTTTACATTGTTTGGTTTGGTTTGATTAAGTGATTAAGTAACGATGCGTGTGTAATATGATACAAGCATGGTGGATACGCCGCTGGTACTTCCTATATATAAGTGTTTGTATGGTATTACATATTGTAGCGTTATTTGAATCATTTCAGTTTGAGACATAGAACATTTTATACGAGTAACATACTTTTCACAAGACATTTATTTACAAACAACTTATCTTATACAAACTCATTTTACATGGTTATTCATTTAATCATGCATTATTCTATTACTGATACATATTACCTGAACTTATCATTGTTTTTCAAATAATGTACTAAAACAAATGTTTTTGGGTTAAGAGTCATGGCTACGAGGTTTTACAAATTATAACTCGCTTGATTTGAGTTGGTTAATTAAGTTGCAATATTATAATCTTTTCAAAACAAGGTTTTTAAATAAAGTATTGCAACGTCTAAACTAGCCATGATTTCGACACTCCTACAAAACCTATGTACTCGCCAGCATTTCTTTGCTGACCTCGTTTTCACATATGTTTCAGGTATGTTGGATGATATCGATTGATAAGATGCATGCTCACATAGGACTGGACAAGGCCTTAGTGACTCAATAACAATGATAGACTATGTTTAAATAGTGTAATTAGATTTCCAGACGATGTAATTACTCAATGTTTAATAAAACGAAACACTTTTGATATCCATGGTTATGAAACATTAATTCTGTTGCAACACGCCCCGATGTTTCCGCCGCGATTGGTTGTTTTACGCGGTCGGGGTGTGACACTTGATGTGACAAAATGTTTCATACAGCTGATTCAGAATTTCCCTATTGTTTTCAATAACTTCTTTTGTTCCCCCAAACTGTTCCTTCAGTGCATCCCATAGCTCTTTGGCACTGTTACAATGTAACAGTCCAACATAGATCTCATTGGGTAATGCAGATGCTATGATGCTAAATGCTTTGGCATCGAGTTCGAACTTTTGAAAATCAGTTTCAGTATAGTTTTCAGATGGTTTAGGTACGAACTTCTTTTTGTCCTCAGCACTTGGCACCATAGGAACATGGGGACCAAAAACAACAGACCTCCAACATCCAGTGTTCTGTTGAGCAAGGATGTGACCCATCCTTCTCTGCCAGATGTTGTATTCATTACGTTTAAGCATAGGTGGTTTGAAAAGAGAGCCAATGTTATTCTTATCATCTTGTGATTGTGATGTCATCCTGGTTGTTTTACAGGCACTGATTAATCAACTTTGATGGTGATTAAACCTTGCTCTATTTTTCAACAAAACGAACAAACTATCAGTATCAACGATTGTGAGCTGAACTATTTATGTCAAAATGATTGTTGAATCAAATTTGACTGTCCAAGCTCTGATACCAATTGTTAGGATCTGAGTTTGATTTTGATTGTGTTTTATGTTTGAATTAAGAAGAAGATGAATGAGAAATGCAGCGGAATATAAATGATAACAAACTTTGCACACAATCAAACAGGAGAATTGCTTTCCATACACAAGTTTAACATTGAACCGAATGCTTGAATTTATTACAAGATTCAATTACAATTGCAAGTGTATAACAAACTCCCCTTCAGCCTGAGCTCACAGTGATTTGTTCGTGCAGGAGAAAGATGGTGAAGAGCTAATAGAACAGTACAGAGCACTGTTCTATTTATAGGCACGAGCAAACCACTGAAGTATCTAAGCTGACGTCACCATGAAAGTGACATCTAACCTCCTAACAAACTCTAACATCTAATCTATACAACCTCTGCTATGCTAACTACTGTTGTACATTACATATCATAATATAAACTTAAACTACTGCTGCATCCTTCTACTGATGTGAACCCAGCAGTACTTGTCATGATCAGAAGAGCTTGACCCATAGCAGTAGATTGAATCAGCAGAGCTTTAGTCTTCCATCAGTCTTTGACTTGGACAGCAGTTGTAGGTCAGCAGTTAGTAAAGATCAGTAGTTTGGAGGTCAGCAGATGTTGATACCACTTTCAAGGGGAGAGATTTGATTATAAACTTTTGCTTATTCTGGATCCACTGCTCTGGTCCAGTTTTGGCTTTGATTATCTGTTCCTTTGATAGGGTTCAATCCCAACAACAACCCGTACGGTTGGCAGTTCGTTCGGACAGTGGTCCGATCGGACAGCATTCCGTCCTGGTCGTTCCGTCTGTCTTACACTTGGCTGTTTTGATCGTTTGTCGTTTTATCGAGAAGTGTTGATATCGTGCTAACCAACAGAACCTCATCCTAAGTCTAGTGACTCGTATGAACATGAACCACCCTAGTTTATTCGTTCTACCAGTTTGAGACGTTGGTCCATGGTTAACCCGGAATCGGTAATCTCACGGATAGAACTACGGATCTCGAACCAACCCTAATCACAATGATGAGTAGTGAGCCGGCACAAGCTCTGATTCTATCGTTTTTGAGTGCATTGAGTGTAAAAGAATGAGAAAACTTGTGATTATTTCTTTCAACTCTTTTATCCTTTAGAAAATGTTCAGATCTATGCGAAATCGTTGTGAAATCATGTGGAAATCCCTCAGATCTGAGTTATCCCTGGTGGAATGAGGTCAAACTTGAAGTTCATAAGAACTTTATGATGACGTCACCTTAGAACACCCCAAATATTGATGATTCCACGGTTAAAAGTTAAGATTTAAAAGATAGAAAGGTGTAGGAGTGCGTGTAGATCAAGAAAGTACAAGATTTAGGACGAGATCTTACCGGAATCGTGAGAAATCTGAAGAAAAGTGAGGAACACGAGCTGGTCGGACGTCACTTGCCAAAAGTAGTAAGTTTGAGAGTGACAAGGGGTATTTATAGGGTTACCCAAAGAGGAAAGGGGATGGCCGATCGGCTGGGCAGCCCGTGCGGACAGCCTGTTCGATCGGAAAGCAGTCCAATCGGCTGGCTGGTTGAACAGCTGGTTGCCTGGTCGATCCGTCGCCTCGTTCGAGTGTTCAGTGCGACGAGTTTTGATATTTCGATTACGATTGCGAGCGTTTCGATACGCTAGGGTTTCCTAGTCAAATTACTTTTAATCCCAACCATTCATATCTCGCACTATCTTTTTTCCACTAATTATCATACCATTTCGATTGCGATTGAGTTCGAATTCGATTGAGTTCGATTGCGTTTCGAGTTTCGATTGATTTCCACAACATAATGTAGATAAACATGCACAGGTAACACATACGGCACACACGCAAGTATATTACTAACCAGAATGCGTAGTTTGAGTTGCGATTCGATTCGATGTCGATTTGATTAACATAGTTTGATTATTGATTAGTTAACTTTATCGCATTGTTACTTCCTATAGTTCACAGTCATAAGTCGATTAGATAGCGAATAACACGCGTCGATTACTGTGATTACTGACACTTACTCCACATAATACAACTAAAATAAACACATAAAAGAAATTCACTAAAAGTCAAGTTGCGAAATCGATCATTGCCTTTGACCTTGACTTTGACTTTC
>JARYGA010029829.1:0-20393 GCA_030545235.1 Helianthus tuberosus
CCTGAATCCTGGATGAATCCAATTGTGAAGTAAGAAGGAGATATCCAAAAAGATGCAAATCCTAAGGCTTTTAGGATGAAGGTATCTCGTTTTACTATTATAAATAATATTTTGTATAAGAAATCCCTTGCAGGTCCGTACCTAAGGTGCTTGAAAGATCCTGAAACCAAGGAGGTACTTCGGGATATACACGAAGGAGACTGTGGCAACCATACTGGGGGCAAATCTCTGTTCTTGAAGGTGTTGAGAACAGGATATTACTGGCCGACCATGAGAAAGGATGCCGCGGAGTATGCTCAGAAATGCAATGCATGTCAAAGACACGGCAACATCCTGCATTAGCCTGCAGAACCATTATATCCTATCGTATCCCCTTGGCCGTTTATGAAATGGGGGATGGACATACTGGGAAAACTTCCAAAGGCTCCGGGAGGAAAGGTTTTTATGCTGGCAATGACAGATTATTTCTCCAAGTGGGTCGAAGCCGAGGCCTTTGTTCAAGTCAGGGATCAAGAAGTGGTATCCTTCATAAAGAGGAATATCCTGACCAGATTTGGGGTACCAGCTGAGATAGTTTGTGACAATGGCTCTCAATTCATCAGAAAAAGAACTGCGGATTTTTGCAAAAGTTGGGGAATTAAGATGATCACGTCGACACCAGTGCATCCTCAAGCAAACGGGCAAGCAGAATCCTCTAACAAGATAATCGTTAACAACTTAAAGAAAAGGTTAGGTGCCAAAAAAGGAAAATGGGTAGAGGAACTACCATTTGTCCTATGGGCTGATAGAACAACCGTGAAGAATGCTACTGGGCAAACCCCATTTTCCTTAGTATTTGGAGCGGAGGCGGTAATCCCGACAGAGATGGTGATACCTACAGCAAGATCCAACCTCCGGTATCCTGAGAAGAATCCTGAAGCCCTATGTCAAGAATTGGATACTATTGATGAGACAAGGGATGCGGCAAAGTTAAGAATAGCAGTATATCAACAGAGGATATCCAGAGCGTATAACAAGCATATAAGGACTAGGAGGTTCCAAGTTGGAGATTGGGTGTTAAGAAAAGCTTTTCAGAATACTACGAATCCTGCTGATGGAAAGTTGGCTCCAAAGTCGGAAGGACCCTATGAGAATGAATCAGAATCAGGGAAAGGAGCATACCGACTTAAGAATATGGAGGGGGATATGCTACCAAGATCCTGGAATGCTATACACCTAAAGCTCTATTTTAAGTGAGTTTAGAATTTATTTTCTAACTCAGGATGGTATGAATTCTGTCTCTTTTAATATATTTGATGAACCCAATACTGACTTAAGCATCGGAGGGGTGTTAGCCAGGCTAACACCCACCTTAGTTTACGATTGTTTTGTAGTATATGCTTCAGGATATAGCTCCAGGATATACACTCAGGATGCTTCGGAAGATTAGAGGATTGGCCCCCTCTCTCACGTTTAAGGGATCCTGATCCCTTCACAGTTTTAAAGGTATTCACCTTTCTCTCGAATTGGGTTTAAACACCCCGCCTGGAGCGCAAGTTATCCAGGAATAGTTCAAGATAGCGGGACCAATTCATGTAAAAGTGGCTGACAATTTTCGTTATCATTGGCTATATCCTGGATCCTTAAGGTATATGAGGATTGATCACCCTCTCTCGCGAAAGGGTATTTTCATACCCTCTAAGGTTTAAAGGTTTTCACCTTTTTAAGTCTTGGAGTTTATACACTCCCGCCTGTAGCGCACGAAAATTTGGGATATTCCCCAGGATGCTAAGGGTTTATCCCCAGTACATTAAGGGTTTATCCCTAGTAAAACTAAAGTTTTTGACAAGATTGCAAAGATATGACAAGCTGTGATTACACACGTTCTTTTGTGGATAAAAAGTTACAAAGTTTAATCACTAAGTGAAGAGATACTCAAGTGTGTCATATATTGATGCACTATCCTGCACAGACAGGGGACATCCATGCCGGGGACATTGCAAAGGATTTAAAGGTTGAGGATGGAAATTATTGCCTAAGTGTTTCTGGTATGATTTATTATTTTTCGAGTCTTGAAAACCTTATCTAAATGATTTAAGTTTTCTAAAAAGTCATATTCAACCAAGTTTTGTCTAACATTTTGATAACAAAAGTATTGAACATTTCATCAGTATCCTGACCAGGATATTTGATCAAGATATTCAAAAAATACCTTTCAAAATAAAAACATAACAACAACAAATAAGGCCAAAAGGATAGTTTATTATTATTATTGGTCCAAAAGATTGTATTCTTGGTTTCATTTCAAAAAGAGACCCATCCACCAAGAACACAATTAAGTTTTTAAAGCATATTTACATAAACAGTTGAAGGTTTCGTCCTGAAAACACAGGATCCTTCCACCTTCAACTGTCAAAATATTCTACTTGCAGGAAATTAAAATTGTTCTAAGTGTAGGACGACCAGATGATTTAGACCCTACAAAACACAGGTATCATTAAATACAAACTAACTAGGATAGAGGTTCAGTATATGTGTACGGGATACAGGATCTGGATATTTACCTTATTAGGGAAGGAGGTCATGGGCTCGATAGATTCCATGAAGCCAAGGTCACCATAAGAGAAACCTTCGGCAGCAGCAACATATGGCTCCTTTTTCACCAGGAGTGGCTTGGGATAGCTGTCAAGCTTCTCAGGATCGAAGAAAACATATATCCTTACTAGACATGTTGGAATGACTAAAAAATATACCCGTTGGAATCAGGATATCCAACAGTTATATTTTTGGGGACAATTGTTATGGGTGAAATTCTGAGCCCATATCCTGACTTTGTATCTTGATTTTTTATTAGTTGTATATGATCAGGATACCGGATCAGGATATTATTAATATCCTGAGGCAGTATCCTGACTATTACTAATAATTTGCTTGTAAAAGTTGGCTACAAGGGACTAACATTCATGAGGACCAAGTCATCCTGAAGACCCGCTCAAATTGGTTAGGATAAAGACGTTGATGGCAGAAAAATAGCTCTTGTAACGGTCAGCATTGAAGAATGGCGTGTTTTATGGAAATTATGGATGCTGGTCAAAGATATTAATGTTGTAACGGCTATAGGAGCTTAAATCCTGGAGTTATAGTTGGTATGCGCTTGGAAAACGAGTTGAAACAGCCCTGCAACGTTCAGAAAGGAAATAATCTCAGTATCTCGGATTTTTAGCATAATATCCCGGATTTTTAGCATAATTAGTTAATTCTTGTAACTATATAAAGGGGATGCCAGATCCATAGGTCACAACTGGAATTCACCTACTCATTCACTCTCTTTTCTAGCAGCAATCACGCACTAACACTCATCACTTACAATCATTGTGCCACTTAGTAGCTATCTGAGCATTATCCTGCATTGTATCCTAGTTATTCAAGCAATAAGAAGAACAAGGCAGCCGACGATTGTCAGGTGTTTTGGTCAAAAATCAAGCCAAGATAATGCAACCAAACTTTCTGTTGTGAGGTGTGATGCTTGAATCAATGAACAATGCTAAGGATCACTCAGAAATGTAATGAACAAGTGACACAAAGTTTTATACGAGGAAAAAGCCCTTGATCAAGAGTTGATCTCTGGCATAAAAAAACCTCGGGTGATGGAAACCACCGATCACCAAATCAGATTAAACAAACAAGTTATTACAACTTCGGATGATAGCGAGCTAGTTACAAGGATCACTAGAGTGTAATGTGCAAAAAAGTGTGTAATCTCCAAGTGAATTGTCGAGAGCTGACGAGAGCAGTTACGAGTGTGTGTGTTAAGCTAAAAATAGCCAAGTGTTCTAATCTTGCTCGCTATCCCCTTTTAAAAATGGAAAATATCTAAGCTAACTAACTATCCGCATTCCATGCAAGTCTCCCACGAACTCCATAACGTCCATATTGGTCAAGCACGTGCGGAATAAAAAGGGAATATGCACCAGGAATATCGCCAAGACCAAGTCCAAGCTCGTACTCCTGCAAAACAACATCATATTCAAAGCAGACAATCGTTAGTATAAGGATCCTTATGATGATCCTGGATCCTGATCCTACCATACTCTCTGAGGATCACTAATTCAGACAGAATTGAGGATCCCTAAGCCCAACAGTAATTGAGGATCACTGATCATTCAAAAATCATCCCCTAACAATTGCCCCCAAAATATAAGGAGTGAAGTGTAAATAAACGAGTTGTATTTTCTTGTTCTTATCCGTAACAAACCAACGGATATATAGCCGTTAAATTCTGACTAGCCGTTGCCATCCTGACGTCACTGAAGTGACTATCCTGCAAGATCATCATTATAAATTGAAATTAGAGATAAGGGTTAGAGAGCATTTAAATTCGTGTGTTTCATCCTTTAAATCCTCATTCGAAGATCTGATCAGGTACTCCTCTTTGCTTTCTCTCTTCATCTTCTCGCTCTGTTTCTTCTTCTTCACCACCGTCATGACCAAGATGATGCTAAGATCCTCACCAGCTAAGGATCACAAGAAGGACAGTCCCTTGAAGAGCCAAAAGATCATCGACGACTCTGGAAAGGAACGATGTTGCTTTACTAATCCACATATAGATAGGATTCGCCATTGTTTTCCGGCGAACACCAATTTCAAAACTTTTGATCCCACCGTCATGAGCGACTTTGTCTCCGAAACCTGGGTAGCTTTTCCGGTCACCCCATTTACAATAGGATACTCGTATCCTTTTCCAGATTTCACCCAATACTTCTTCTCTCTCACCGGCATCTCCTACATCCAAGCAATGCCAATGATCTGGAGGGTCTTGTATACCCTTGAAAGAATCATTGAGCGTGAAGGTATTGATATGGGAATGTCGGAGTTTGCAGAGATGTATGACCTTGTGAGCCATGGATCCCACCGATATCTACTCAAACATAAACCTGGTGAAGAACACCCCATCTTCAAAGCCACTAAGATTGACACCAACTGGAAACGACGATTCTTCTTTCTCAGAAGGGATTCTATCCCTCATGGAAAGGATCTGCCTAGAAAATGGACCACCCATGGTAGGATAGAGGATCCTGAGAAGGATCACAGGATAACCTTGTTCTTGTTGAGGATCACTAACATCCTTTTGTTTCCATTTTGCAGCTATCACTGTTTCACACCTTATTACAACACCTGCAACGAAGGAAAGGCTTGCTGCTTTCCGGAGGCTTGATCCTGCGATAAGATCATTCCAAGCAAATACCCAGGATTCTCAAGAGGTATCCTCAGGTTCTGTCACAATGTCAAGTAAGTATCCCATTTTGTACATAATTAAATGTTTAAATAAAAATGAAATAAGGATACTTATCTGTTTTGGATGCGTAGGTGCTGGAAAATCATCGAAGTCTGCTACCCGTTTCAGTGTCACCAATCTCACCACTGTTGGTCCCAGGTTTGGAAGGAAGAAGGCTGCTGCTAGCCCAAGTACTGCCATCCCCAAGGCTACTGTTTCCAAGGGAAAGAAGAGGAAAGCCTTTGAGGCTGACAATCTAGAAGGTCTGCCTCTAATCCGCCACCAGTTCCTTGAGTACTTTGCTGATGTAAGGATCACTGACTTAGCTAAGTTATCCTGCCCACTTGAGGATCATATGATCCTAAACTTCACATTGTCTTTTTACAGAAATTTGCTGAAATCGAGGACTACGTAGGCAATGTTGAAGAGGTTTACCAAAAGTGTTTGGACCTCCAAAAGATCATGCTGGCCAAGGATCAGAAGATCGCCTCCCTAGAAAATGATGTCAATTTAGTGAAGAGGGAACTTGTCCTGGCACATATCACTGCTGACCAGGAGAAGAATGAGATCACAAATGATGCTAAAGTCTCCGCTGCCATTGCTATGTACAAAACTCAGTTGCAGATGGCTCAAGAAGCTCTGGATCCTGACTTTGACAAGAGCAGCTGGGACGTAGAGGGCTGGAAGGCTAGATTGGCTGAGTTGGACGATGAAGAAGAGGCTGGTGATATCCTGGAAATCGGGGCTGGCAGTAGTGGGAGGAAGGATCATGCAGGTGATACTGGAGCTGGAGGAGGTGATGGTGATGCAGCAAAGGTGTAGGTGTTAGGGGAGGATTTTCTAACAATTAGTGATCCTTATTCGTTATCTTAATTAATGATCCTTACTTCTGTGACAGGTGGTGATCCTCAGAAGAGCTTCAGGATCAGGATCATGGATCACTTTAAGGATCCTCATGCTGACGATTGTTTATTTGATTTTTGTATTACTTCGCAGGAGTAATAAACGTGACTTGGTCTTGGCAACAGTAATAAGGAATATTCCACGAGTATTTCGCACACGATTGACAAAAAATGGACGTTGTGGAGAACGTGGGAGCTTGGCACGAAAGTCGGATAGTTAGTTAGTGTAGTTAACTTCTATTTTAAAAGGAGTAACGAGCTAGAATTAGCACACTTAGTCATTTTTTCAGCTACACACACTCTCATATACTCGCACACTTGAAGCTCTCGACGAACATTCATTCATTTTCACTCACTTTTACACATTTCACGATAGTGATCCTTGTACCTAGCTCGTTACTATCCGAAGTTGTAAACGTTTATTGATTTATTTGAGCTTGGTGATCGGTAGTTTCCATCACCCGGGGTTTTTTGTGCCGGAGATCAACTCTTGATCAAGGGCTTTTTCCCCGTATAAATCCTTGTGTCTTTTGTGCAATTTACATTAAAGTGATCCTTGTCATTGTTCTACATTTCAAGCATCATACCCCGTAACAGAGAGTTTGGTTGCAATATCCTCAACAAATTTTTTGACCAAAACAGTTTGGCGCCCACCGTGGGGCAATTGGTGCTTCGTTCTTAGAAAAATTCGTATTGCCGTGCTCATTGCAGTTCACTACAACCAAGCAAATGGCTTCCTCGGCGAAGAATGCTTCAAACTTGATGCCCTCATTTACTTCTTCACAAGGCGTTCCTCCTTTGCCTCCACCACCTTCTGGATCCTAGAAGAATGCTGAGAATGCTGCGAAGAAACCAACTCCCATTTTCTCAAAACCTCCAACTTCTTCTGCTTCTTACACTCCCACTACTAGTGACATGTTTACTTTGATTTTGCAGATGAAGGATCAGATACGGCAGCAGGATAAGACCAATGAGAGGATTCTCAAAGAAATCAGAGATCTCAAGAAACAAAAGACAACAGCAGAGGATCATTCCCCACTGGTGCCGAAATCCTTGAATTTTGATACTCCGGTGATTACTTCTCAACCATCAGTGGTTCCAGACGTTCAATATGTGGGTGGACCGAAAGGAGTGCACTACGGAACAACAACAGTGACCCAGGCATCAGGTTCATATTTCCAGCCAGCGGGATCCTATCCTCAGCATATGGGATCCCTCACGAATTCAGGAGGATATTCAGGAATGCAGCAGATTCAAGGATCCTCCTATGTTCCAGGATCATCCCAGGTTCAAGGATCCTCCTTCGTTCCAGGATCATCCCAGGTTCAAGGATCCTCCTTTATTCTAGGATCATCCTAGGTTCAAGGATCCTCCTTTGTTCCAGGATCATCCCAGGTTCAAGGATCCTCCTTTGTTCCAGGATCATTCCAGGTTCAAGGATCCTCCTTTGTTCCAGGATCATCCCAGGTTCAAGGATCCTCCTTTATTCCAGGACCGTCCCAATTTCAGGGATCCTTCGAGATGCCAGGATCCTTGAGGAGTTTGCAAACAGGAAGTTCAGATGTCCATCAGGGAGATTTTATTCCAATGCAGACCAATGCTTCTACTGGTCCCTCGATCATTCCAGAGCCCCAACAATATGGATTAACATCCATTCTTCCTAACTTGAATCCAATGGGAGGTAACACTTTTTATAATTCTTATGCTATTAACCATGGTCTTATGCAGGATCCAGGTATCAATCATGCCATGGCCAGATGTTGGATCGTGTACGTGACCCTGAAAGTCAGTTAAGGTAGTTCAACATCATGTGTAAAGGCGGAATCAATGCACATAAAGTCAAAACAGCTCTAATCCTTTTAATTCTTCTTTTCTGATTAATATTCGTGCTTTTACAACGTTTTCTGATGAAAATCCAGCAGCACTTCGTTTCACATACAATGACCTCTACTGTTCCGTTTGAAATGTGACACACACACTCCTATATATAGACAAAGACCCTTCCGTTTGAACATAACATATCTTGGTTCAAACGACAGACTTCAAACGGAACCCTCATTCAAACTACAAGTTCAAACGGAACCCTACTGTTTCAAACGGAACCCTCATTAAAACATCAGTTTCAAACAGAACCCTCTTTAAAACATCAGTTTCAAACGGAACCCTCTTAAATCACTTCCTAAATCAACACTAAAACCCTAATTTGACTTTTAAGATCCAATCTTGACTTTCTTGATATAAGACTTGATGAAGATGCAGTCAACAGACATTCTTGTGCATCAACAGACTCCCCCTTGGATGTTGACGAAGTCTTCAGCTCCTGAGTCTTCAGTCTTAGTCTTTTCTCTAACTCTGTCTTTTCATCATAAGCACTCTATCTTCACACTCCCATATACTGTTGATCCAGACTCCCCCTTTCACAGACTCCCCCTCTCGATATGCTGAATCTGAGATATCTGGTTCAAGCTTTGACAATTTGCTTCCATTGGGAATAATGAAGACCAAATCTGTTACTCAACCAATAAACATTACAATTCTATCTTTTCAAACATTAAATCACAAACTTAATCAGTTTTAAAGATCCACTCAAGTATTCAGATCCAAGTTAATGACCCTGATTACTTGATTAATCTACCAAGTCCAAATTAATAACCTTGGTTGATCATTTGTCCAAATTAATAACCTTGGTTGATCATTTGACAAATCAAACTGATTTAAAACAACAATTTCAAACATTTTCTAAAAATAACAAGTATCAAATTAATGAACTTGTTTTTAACTTTTCAAACTATTTAAACTTCTTCAAAGATAAGCTCTCCTCATTCTTCAGTCCAAAATCTCCTGCATCTGCTTCAAACATTTGAGAATCCAACAATCAACTCTCCACTTTGGTTTGTCAGAAAAATAAAACAGAAATAAAATCTTTTTGGATTTTATCAAAGTATTCTAAACTAAGAAATGAAATACAAAAAAAAAAACTTAAATTGCAGAAAGTAAACAAAGTAAACTATTTATAAACCTATTTTTGCTAGCGTGTCAGGGAATCATATCAGCTTTTCAGACAAATCACAAGTACCGTTAAGCTACATTTCATACTCAGACTTAAACAATTCACCTCGATTGTCGATATACTGATCCATCTTAAATTTTCATACAAATTTCAACTTACTCAGGATACGATTTAGATGAATTAAGAACTTAGATCATTCATGTGTCCCACCTCTTGAATATACTCCCGTATCCAGAATCCCAATAATCAGTCTTACAGGTGAGTATACTACAATGATATCTGTATATAAATTAGGTATGCGAGGGCCGAGGGATCTCAGATCGATACTTCCGTATACGCAGAGAGATATCAGCTTCGACTTTTCGGTGTGTCCCCTTTAGAGGATCTTTTTGCTTACAATAGCAGCATTTATCAATTTTATTGTTTCAGCATGCTGAGGGTTTAATGCTGTGTTTCAAGCATTGCAGCAAGCATTATCCAAGGACTAGGTCAGAACTACCGTTCAGCAGAAGTCCCGGAATAATACCCCAGATATCATAGAGTATAAAGACCTAGTATATCAGATTAAGAGACCTTTCAAACAAGATTTCAGGGATTACCTATATATCCAAGTAGTGTTCCCCACGAATTCACAAGTTTGAATTTTAGGTTTATATCCCGAATAAATCTACTAAATGTATGAAAACCTATCGACACATCATCAGTGAGACTGTTTAACTCTTTTAAACTATTCAAATCTTTAGCATACTGTGATCGTCTAGCCGATGTACTATCATTTTCCCATATACACAAGCTCTTTTTCATTTTATCATGTTTTTGTATTTTTATCATTTTTTACTGTTTTTGTATTTTCTGAAAATAACTATGTACAAACATCTACTCCCCCTAAATACCAAAACAAGTAAAAATTCGACAAACCATTGCAGATTGTTTCTCGTCTTCATCCGCAACAGTACTCTCATCAACGCCAATTATGCCATCCGACACCGACAGAAGCTTCATACCGTTCAGTTTTAACAAATATTTAAACCGATTTTTATCAAAAGCTTTGGTATGTAAATCAGCTTTCTGTTCGTCAGTGTGGATTTTCTCAATTCGTATCAACTTTTTCTCAAAGCAATCACGAATAAAGTGATGACGAATTTCTATGTGTTTAGTTTTAGCGTGATGTACTGGATTTTTAGTTATATTTATAGCGGCCTCATTATCAACAAAAAGAGGTGTGTTAAGAAACTGCAAACCGTAGTCGCGCATCTGTTGCTGTATCCACAAGATCTGAGAGCAGCAACTGCTAGCAGAAACATACTCCGCTTCACAAGTAGATAACACCACAGACGTTTGTTTCTTACACTGCCAGGTAACCAATCTAGGACCAAAGAACTGACATCCTGCAGTTGTTGATTTTGAATTGACTTTGCAGCATCCGAAATCCGAATCGGAATACCCTTCGAGCGTAAAGTCGCCTTTCCTAGGATACCACAACCCCAATGAAGGAGTTCCTTTCAGGTAGCGCAATATCCTCTTCACAATGATCATATGCGATGCTCTCGGGTTAGACTGAAATATTGCTGCGAGGCACGTTGGGTACATGATATCAGGACGTGAAGCAGTTAGGTACATTAAAGAACCTATCATGGAACGGTAAAATGTTTCATCAGCCCTGTCTCCGGTGAGATCTGGGTGAATCCCATGATTTGTTGCAAGTGGGGTAGCAGCTGGAGTAGAACTTGACATCCCAAATTTCTCTAGAATATCATGAACATACTTTGACTGATGAATGAAAATTCCCTCAGGAAGTTGTTCAACTTGTAATCCCAGAAAGAATTTCATCTCCCCCATTGATGAAATTTCAAACTTCTTCTTCATCACTGATTCAAAATCTTTGCATAGATTTTCATTTGTCGACCCAAAGATTATATCGTCCACATAAATCTGAACTATCAGAAGATGACCATCGACCTCTTTAGTGAAGAGAGTAGCATCCACTTTTCCACGAATGAACTTGTTGGCTAGTAGGTGTTGAGACAAAGTCTCATACCAGGCTCTCGGGGCCTGGTGTAAACCATACAGCGCTTTGTCCAATAAGTAGACCTTGTTTTTGTGGATTGGATCGGTAAAGCCCGGTGGCTGACCGACATAAACCTCCTCTTTAACCTTCCCGTAAAGAAACGCCGATTTAACATCCAACTGATAAACTTTGAAGTTCTTCCAAGACGCAAATGCTAGGAAAATTCTGATTGCCTCTAGTCGTGCTACAAGAGCATAGACTTCGGTAAAATCAATTCCCTCCTGTTGACTAAATCCCTGAACAACGAGTCGAGCTTTGTTCCTTACAACAACTCCTCTATCATCCCTCTTACACTTAAACACCCACTTAGTGTTAATCTTTCTTTGACCATCCGGCAAATCAACTAACTTCCACACTCCCAATTTCTCAAATTGACTAAGTTCCTCCTGCATTGCATTGACCCAAGAGTCTTCAGTAAGCGCCTCTTTGTAAGTTCTTGGTTCAATCTGCGAGATAAAACAACTTAATGAGAATTCAGTTTGCAAAGGAGCAACTTTTGTATAAAAACATGTAAGCCCTTTATCAATCTGATTTCGAGTGCGAACACCAGCTTGCAATTCTCCTATAATCAACTCCTCTGGATGATATGAAAAAGTTCGCGGCA
Source organism: Helianthus tuberosus (assembly GCA_030545235.1). Lineage (NCBI taxonomy): Eukaryota > Viridiplantae > Streptophyta > Magnoliopsida > Asterales > Asteraceae > Helianthus > Helianthus tuberosus. The sequence goes on from JARYGA010029829.1 coordinate 11,839, forward strand.
TCACTTCACTCGGAACCTCTACATTTCCCTCCAGATTAGTAACATTCTGCTCTGCATCTTGTTCACCAAATTGGTTTGTTTGACCTGAAATCTGAATTTGCTCCCCCTCAGAATTTGAATCTAAATCACCATGATCAAATATTGGCATATTTTCAGCTTCTAGATTATCATTCTGAACCGACTGATTATCTTGAGCAACTTCATTCTGTTGGACATCATCATGTTCACCAGCATTACTTGGACCTGCTTCATCATCATTTGAAGTTTCCCGTGGTCTCCTCGAATACTCAGTTGGGAACCTTAACTGCGACTCATATTCACGCAAAATATCCAACTCATCAAAGAAATCTTCTTCATCCTCTGATTCTTCTCTCATGTCAAACGAATCCCAAAGTTTGTCATAATGATAACGCCATGAATCACCAGGATTCTGCGGCGGCATAGTATAACCTTGACATTCAACATTTGCAGCTTCAATAATCCGCTTCTCACTTGGAACGAAGACACGTCGCAATGGATTGGCATAACCAACAAATATTCCCTCAATGCACTTCAGACCAAACTTTCCAAAAGGCTCTATAACCGTACAACGTGACCCGAACGGTTCTAGATACTTCAAATTCGGTTTGCGGTTATTGATTAGCTCAAAACACGTTTTGTTGAACTTCTTGACAGTAAGAACCCTGTTGAGCGTATAGCATGCGGCGGAAACAGCTTCAGCCCAAAAATTAATCGGTAACTTTGAATCTGCGAGCATAGTTCTAGCCGTCTCGATTAGTGTCCGGTTTTTGCGTTCTGCGACTCCATTCTGCTGCGGAGTGTACGGAGCACTAAACTCATGCAAAATACCTTTTTCATCACAAAATTCTTCCATCTTGCTGTTCTTGAATTCAGTACCATTATCACTTCGAATTCTCTTGATACGCCTTTGGTACAAATTCTCAATCTTCCTGAACAGCCCCATCAAACTATCAAATGTTTCATCTTTCGTTTTCAAGAAAGAAACCCATGAAAATCTGGAATAATCATCAGTAACGACCAAACAATAGTAATCTCCTGTAATGCTCTTGACATTCACCGGACCAAACAAATCCATGTGAAGTCTTTTCCAGAGGTCTCGAAACTGAATTGACTTGCTTTGTAGGGTGTGACTTTTTCTTCTGCTTGCCTTTGATGCAGCTAATGCACTCCCCTTCCAGATGAAAACCTTTGATATTAACTCCCAATACCAAATCATTGTGCACCAAGTGATTCATTTTTCTAAGATGTATATGCCCCATCTTTCGGTGCCACAATCTTGATTCTTTCTCAGTTGCTCTAGACACAAAACAATGTGCTTGACCAGTAGTTGTAGTTGCTACAGACATATCTAACACATATAAATCATTCACTCTAGGTGCCCTCATAATAATCCATTCTTCAGGGATAACAAAACCAGGTTTCAGAATCAAACATTCTTTATCAGTGAAGTGAGTAGTATACTGATTGTCACAAATCTGCGAGATACTAAGCAGATTGTTCTCCAGCTCAGTGATGTAGTTAACTCTCTCAAACGTCACAATCCTATTGGATAACGTTCCTTCACCAACAATTCGACCACCTTCATGACCAGCAAATCCCACATAACCACCATTAATGTTTCTCACATCATACAACAATGCAGTTTTTCCTGTCATATGTTGAGATGCACCACTATCCATAATCCATCTGGATATCAGTTGTGGAAGATCCTGCACAACATAAACTACAATTTAACCAATTACAATAAAGATGCCGATTCATGCTTCGCGAACAAGGAAGCTCCGGCAATTCAAACTGCTTATTCGAACATGGTGTCCACCCAGGCTTCATCAGCCTTAGGTGTAACCTTGACTCTAGCAATTTGAATTTTGAAATTTTCAGCCTTCAAAGGTGGAAAATTTGCATCATAATCAACCGAAATTGATTCTTCAGCCTTTTTCACTTCAGAAGTTGAAATTTTCATTTCAGATTTTGGTTTCCAAACTTGTTGAGATAATCCAACCTGTTTATAAAACTTGTCGTTTTTAGTTACCACTTTCTTTACAGGTTCATTTTTCACTTTTATGTTATTATTTTTCACACTCTTTTTCTCAACAACGATTGGTGCTTTGCCCTTCACATCAACATTCTTCTTTTGAAACTTCACATTTTCAATCTTAGACTTGGAGTTGGTGCAATTTCTTGCAATGTGACCAACTTTGTTACATCTAAAACATGTTCTAGTATCCACAACTAGACTTGTGCCTTCAGATCGATAATGTGAAGCTCTTTTCTCAAAAAACTCTTTGTTTGATTTTGAAAAAAATTCATTTTCCTCATCAGAAAGTGAACTTGAACTGCTCAAAAACACCTTCTTTTCAGCAAACCTCTTGTTTTGAAAACTCTTCTTCTGATAACTATTACTACCCCGATAACCACCTGACCAACTGTTTCGGTTGTTATTATAAAAACGTGGTGGAACAACAAGCTTTTTGTAATAGCTTTATCTTTCTCAAAATTCATTTGCCTTTTTGTTTGTTTCAAACTGTTCACTTCCGACAACTCAACTTCAACCAATTTGAAAACATTTTTCAACTTTTTCACATTAACATTCTCAATTGGAAACTCAGAATCCGAATACAACTTATCAGATCCAGCCATCTTGTACATCACAAGACCCGGTTCATCACTTAAGTTGTTTTTGGATTTTGATTTCTGAATGTACTTGTCCTAGAAACACCCATCATCTTCAGTTGAATCAGACATTAAAACACTTTCAGCTGTACTCTTAACAATCTCTGTCGGAACACTATCATCAGATGATGTAAAAGTAACATCAATGTTCTCCGGAAGTTTAACTTCTTTTTCTTCCTCAATTTCAACCAAACCAGAGTGCTTTTTCGTGTAGTTAGCCAGAACAGGTGGTGGAACTTGATGAAAACCCACCCCGGTTCCATCACAATACACATCTTCGCCCGCTTTGTCTTTCCCGATGGGTTTAGGAATGATATGTTGCAAAAGAAAGCTTGCGGAGCTGTAACTGTTAAGCTTCAACTGGATTCGCTCGTTTTCGATTACAGCCTCTTGAACTTTAAGTTTCAATTTAGCGATTTCATCCAGTTGTTTATTGATTGATTCTTCTTTAACTCTGAGCACTGCTTTTAAATGTTCATTTTCTTTAAAAGTTTTACCAATTCGATCATCGCAATCTTTCATTGTGCTTTTGAGTTTTTCAAATTTTTCAGAAATCTGACGGTTTTCAAGAATCAACTTTTCATTTTCTTGTTTAAGTTTGTCATGATCAATTTTATCAGTTTCCATTTGAGTAGTTAATTCTTTTATCCGTTCAGTTGAAGCTTTAACTGTTTTGTCACGACCAAGAATCTGATCCTCAACGTTTCTGACCTTTGCTGTCAGATCTTTAATTTTCTCACCGTTGAGATACGTGACAGTATTACAAAATTTGCACTCTTTGTTGCAATTTTTGCAATCAACATTTCCTTCGATCTTTTTACCTGACGCATTTGTTGACACATCTGAACTGACCTGGCTTTTTGACTCAGACACGGAGTTAGAGTCTACCTCAAGTGCTTTGGCAGCCAGCACTTTGTCAGCCATTTTTCCCAGGTTCTCTGCAGTCAACTCCTGCGATGTATCGATAACTCCAGTATCAATCTTCTTTGATTTTTCGATCTCTTCTATCTCTTTTCTCTCTTTCTCCTTTCTTTCTTTCTCTTGCTCTTCTTCGATCATTTTTGAAGTTGGAGTTCCCCACCATTTGTGTTGCCAATACTCATCATTTTCTTTCATTTCCTTGATTAAAACTTCCATATCAAGAGTTTTATGATCAATTGCAATATTTCCATACTCATCAAGATAAAACTCTCTGTCTGGATCCCATCTGTTGGCTCTCTTTGCTTCCAAAAAGATTCTAGAAAGTCTAGTAATTTTGTTTTCCGAAATCATTTTTCTGTATTTATACTTCTGCTCTTCAGTTCTCTCATCTTTCCATGGAATAGGTTCATTTTTCGCCATGAATGCGTAACCAACCGCATCTTCTTCTGGTAGAACCTCTTGACTCCAATCATACCCCTCATCATCATAAATCACTGCAAGAGCTCTAGATTTCTCTTTGTTGTCTTCAACCTGCTTCAATCTAGGCGGCTCGTATTTATTCTGATGATAAATCGCCTTCTTGTAGTAATCATCTCTGAAAGGATTCTCTGATTCATCAGCATAAGCGTTTCGGCATTCTCGTTTGAAATGACCCTTCTGCTTACACTTGAAGCAAGTCACCTTCGATTTATCGAACCCCAACTTAGTAGAAGCACCACCAATTGTCTTTCTTCCAGTGATTTCCATGAATCTTTGTGCACGACGAACAACACTTGCCATGGCCCAACGAATATCGATCAGTTCCATTTCCTCCGGATCAATCTGAGCGTAATCTTCTTTCGTTAGATTTGTGTTGCCTATCTTCCCAGCTACTAATCCTTCATATGATTCCAACACCGATGCTAGAAAGATCATCTGCTGCTTGGCCGATTCCTCATTAAAGTTCTGAGCATTCTTCAAGTCTATTGCAATATTACATTGAAAACGATTCTGTGCATCAGCATTTCCAGAAGATGAAGATCCACTGTGAAAACCACTGTGACTTCCACTTCTTTGACCACTTTGACTTTCTTTAGCAGCTGTAGACACATTTTCAGCAGAAAAAGCAGTCTTTAGAGAATTAGCTTTCGGCATCATGCTTTTTGGATAGTACAAATCCAAATTCTACTGGTAAGATGAATGATTAACTTTGTACGTCTTCTTCAACTCCAGCTCATGACTCTCAAGTCTCTCAATCACCAAATCTGGTTTCAACATTTCAGGAGCAATAGTATTCTTCAGCATCAATGCATAATATCTCCAATTCATATCTTCTGGTAATGAATCGAACAATTTGTCAACCAGTTCTTCATCAGAATACTTGATATCATGTCTTGCTAATTCCAGCTTCAGATGACCGAACCTTTCTATCATTTTACACACTGACTCATTCTTAAGACAACCAAACATATCAAACTCTTTCCTAAGAAGTTTCTTTTTGTTTTTCACTATCTCTGTACTTCCTAAACATTTCTGTTTTAACTTTGCCCAGAGGTCTTTAGCATTTTTATAGTCTATCAATGAGATGATATCATCCCGAACAGACTGAAATAACAACGCCACACACTTTTGTTCGGCTACGAATGAGTCAATCTCATCAAATGCTGTTAAAACTTCCCCATTCTTGTTTCCTTGGTCATAACCATTCTTCAGACTTTTCCAACTTGGAAACGCGAATGCCATCATCCAATCTTCAAACTTTCTGGACCAACGACTGTACTCCTCAATAGCCATTAGCTTTGGAGGTTTATTGAACGTTCCGAAGGCACTTTCCGATTCCCAAGCTTCCTTTTTCTTCTCTTTTGGTGGATTCTCATTCACATTGCTTGATGAAGTATCATTGTTTCCGGAATCTCCAGCGAACGCGTACATGTCGCTAAACGGGTTTAAGAAAATATCATCCATCGTGAATGTACCTGTAAAATCAGACAACACTTAGAAAAATTTTGGTTTTGGAAAAAATCAAATTCAAAATAAACATGTTCAAATGGAATGGTTCAAACAATTGTTTCAAACGAACTAGTTGTTTTCAAACGGAATAGACTGTTCCGTTTGAAATACCAATAGTTTCAAACGATGGTTGTTCAAACGATAATAGTTTCAAACGACAGTTGTTCAAACGATCAACTTCAAACGACAGCTGTTCAAACGACAACTGTTTCAAACGACAGCTGTTCAAACGACAACTGTTTCAAACGATAACAATTTCAAATGACAAACTCAAACGATAACAATTTCAAACGATAGTGTCAAACGATCAGTTAGTTTTCAAACGATAGTGTACTTTTTCAAACGATATGTGTATTTTCAAACGATGACGTCAGCAACTCGCGAAACTTTTCAAACGGTATGCATGATTTCGATTAGTTTTAGGTCGAATTTTGATTTCAAAATTTCAAGGATTAGTTAATAGTGAATTTTGTTTGTTATGTGAACGTTTCAAGCCATTTTAACCGCGAGAACTAGTTAAAATCAGAAAAGAAAGGTAGAAGTGAGATAATCCGGTGATTTCAAGCTGTATTTGGTATGAACTCCTCGTCCTGTGCTCTGATACCACTTGTTGGATCGTGTACGTGACCCTGAAAGTCAGTTAAGGTAGTTCAACATCATGTGTAAAGGCGGAATCAATGCACATAAAGTCAAAACAGCTCTAATCCTTTTAATTCTTCTTTTCTGATTAATATTCGTGCTTTTACAACGTTTTCTGATGAAAATCCAGCAGCACTTCGTTTCACATATAATGACCTCTACTGTTCCGTTTGAAATGTGACGCACACACTCCTATATATAGACAAAGACCCTTCCGTTTGAACATAACATATCTTGGTTCAAACGACAGACTTCAAACGGAACCCTCATTCAAACTAAAAGTTCAAACGGAACCCTACTGTTTCAAACGGAACCCTCATTAAAACATCAGTTTCAAATGGAACCCTCTTTAAAACATCAGTTTCAAACGGAACCCTCTTAAATCACTTCCTAAATCAACACTAAAACCCTAATTTGACTTTTAAGATCCAATCTTGACTTTCTTGATATAAGACTTGATGAAGATGCAGTCAACAGACATTCTTGTGCATCAACACCAGAGAATTGCAAAAGCTAAAGGATATGATATCAAGTGTTCCGGGAGTGGTCAAACCTATCCCAGAGATTGCAGATGGGAGCCACAAGATATCTCGTTTTGCACCACCAATCTGTGATGCTGAGATACCCAAGAGGTTCCATGTGCCAACAATGAAGCTGTATGATGGTTCGACGGATCCTGTAGAACACATAGCACAATACAGGGAGAGGATGGAGATCAATCCAATCCCAGAAAGGTTAAAGGAAGCATGCCTGTGCAAGGGATTCGGATCCACTCTTACTGGATCAGCTCTTAAATGGCTGCTAAGTCTTCCCCCTACTCTATTACCTCATTCGCTAATCTAGTTAACTTGTTTAATAATCAGTTTTCTTGTAGTAGAAAATTCGAACGATTAACTAGTGATTTATACAGGATAACCCAGGGTCATAATGAATCATTAAGGGATTACATTACCAAATTCAGTAAAGAATCCTTAGACATTCCCAACTTAGATATAGCCACGGCTGTTGAGGCCTTTAAAATGGGATTGCTTAGGGATTCGTCGTTCTATGATGATCTTGTTATGACACCATGCAGGAACTTAGATGAGGTAAGAACCCGAGCACTTAGGTTCATTCGGCTAGAGGATGACAAGAGGATCCAGGAGAGGTTAGCAGGATCCTCAAAGCAGGAAAAGCAAGGATCCTCATTCAGGAACAACAAGTTCAGATCCTACAACAGATCTGATAACCAGAACGTGCATTCTATTGATCAAGAAGAGGATGATGAGGATTATCCTCCAATTTCTGAATATTGTTTTTCTGTTGATAACAATGAACTAATCCTTGCGATGCAGAATCTAGGTGATAAAGCTAGATGGCCCAGAAAAAATGATAGGCCAGCTGCAACTAAGGATAAATCAAAGTGGTGTGCATACCATGAAGATTTTGGGGACCTCACAGAAGAATGCATTGCACTAAGAAAGGAAATTGGATACTTGTTGAGCAAGGGGCATCTAAAAGAATTGTTGGGAAGAAAAAAGTCAAGGACTCAGGATCCTGAAAGGATCCCTGAGAAGGCTCCAGCCCCTCCAGCAGATGCACAAGTGATAAACTTTATTTCTGGAGGATCAGACATTTGCGGCACATCCTTCTCAGCGGCTAAAAGGCATGCAAAGGAAACTAAAATGGATAACGGAGAAAGACCAGTTCGATCATCAAGTGTCTCCGAAGGAAAAGTCATAACCTTTGATGAGGATGATCGTGTTGATATCCAGGATCCTCATCACGATGGTTTAGTTATTACTCTTTTCATTTCTAACCATTTTGTCCGCAGGATCCTTATAGACGGAGGAAGCTCAGTGAACATTATCCAGCTTGATGTTCTAAAGAAGATGGGAATTCCTGAATCAGATATCATACCAAGATCCTCCGTGCTTGTGGGATTTAGTGGTGAAACTAAGAATACCCTGGGGGACATTAAACTCCCAATATATATCGAAGGCCTACACTCTTATCAAAAAAATTGTGTTATTGACTGTTTATCTTGTTGCAATGTTATCCTTGGCAGGCCCTGGATACACGATATGAAAGTAGTCCCATCTACCTACCATCAATGTGTGAAGCTCGCTAGTCCTTGGGGAATAGTGAAGATTGATAGCGATCAGCAGGAGGCTAAGAATTGCTACACTTCATCGATGAAACCAGCCTCGAAGTCAAGGGAGCAATAGCAATCAAGGTATCCTCCAAGGGATGTCTTGGAGGCAAGAGAGCAGGATGTTGTAGAAATCCTCATGGATCCCGATGATCCTGAATCCAAAATCTATATCGGATCA
>JARYGA010029830.1:0-33584 GCA_030545235.1 Helianthus tuberosus
TCCCTTCTGACAAAGAAGAATCGCCGTTTCCAGTTTGTGTCATTTTTAGTGGCTTTGAAGATGGGGTGACCGGAAAAGCTACCCAGGTTTCAGAAATATAGTCGCTCGGGACGGTGGGATCAAAAGTTTTGAAAACGGTGTTCGCCGGGAAACAATGACGGATTCTGTCTATCTGTGGATCGGTAAAGCAGCATCTTTCTTTCGCAGAGTCTTTGATGATCCCTTGGGTCTTCAAGGGACTGTCCTTTTTATGATCCTTAACCGATGAAGACCTCAGCATCATCTTGGTCATGAAGATGGTGGAAAACAAGAAACAGAATTGAGAAGATGAAGAGAGAAAGGAAAGAGAAATACCTGATCAAATCTTCGAATGAGGATTTAAAGGAGGAAACAAACGAATTTAAATGCTCTCTAACCCTTATCTCTAACTTCAATTTATAATGATGATCTTGCAGGATAGTCACTTCAGTGACGTCAGGATGGTAACGGCTAGTCAGAATTTAACGGCTATATATCCGTTGGTTTGTTACGGATAAGAACAAGAAAATACAACTCGTTTATTTACATTTCACTCCTTATATTTTGGTGGAAATTGTTAGGGGGGGATTTTCCAAAGATCAGTGATCCTCAATTACTGTCAAGCTGAGGGATCCTCACTTCTGTTTGAATTAGTGATCCTCAAAGGGTATTATAGGATCAGGATCATGGATCATCATAGTGATCCTTACACTAATGATTGTCTGCTTTGAATATGATGTTGTTTTGCAGGAGTACAAGCTTGGACTTGGTCTTGGCGATATTCCTGGAGCATATTCCATACTTATTCCGCACGTGCTTAACTGAAGTGGACGTTATGAAGTTCGTGGAAGACTTGCACAAAATGCGGATAGTTTGTTAGCTTAGATTTTTTCCATTTTTAAAAGGGGATAGCGAGCAAGATTAGAACACTTGGCTATTTTTAGCTTAACACACACTCGTAACTGCTCTCATCAGCTCTCGACAATTCACTTGGCGATTACACACTTTTTGCACATTACACTATAGTGATCCTTGTAACTAGCTCGCTATCATCCAAAGTTGTAATAACTTGTTAGTTTAATTTGAGTTGGTGATCGGTAGTTTCCATCACCCGAGGTTTTTTATGCCGGAGATCAACTCTTGATCAAGGGCTTTTTCCTCGTATAAATCTTTGTGTCACTTGTTCATTTCATTTCTGAGTGATCCTTAGCATTGTTCATTGATTCAAGCATCACACCTCACAACAGAAAGTTTGGTTGCATTATCTTAGCTTGATTTTTGACCAAAACAATAAGGATAATATATCCCTTTTTTCTTGTTTCATCAAGGCAGGAGTTGAGGATAGGTAATCCTTAAGGGCTTTGAGAGCATTCTCATGCTTTTCAGTCCACTCAAATTTCTTGTTCTTTCTCAGGATGTCATAGAATTCCTTGCATTTCTCTGATGACTTTGAGATGAACATGTTCAAGGTTGCGATCCTCCCTGTCAACCTTTGCACATCCTTGGCATTGGCAGGAGATTTAATATTCACAATCGCCTTGATTTGCTCTGGACTTGCTTCTATGCCTTTTTTAGTCACCATGTAACCTAGGAATTTGCCTGCTTTGACACCAAAATGACACTTGGAAGGATTTAATTTCATATTGAATTTATCAAGGATATCAAATGCTTCCTCGAAATCTCTTAGGTGATCCTTAACTCTCTTGGACTTAACCACCATGTCATCTATATAGACTTCTATAGTGTTTCAAATTTGTTCCTTAAACATCATATTGACTAGCCTTTGATAAGTAGCACCTGCATTTCTTAGTCCAAATGGCATAGCAATATAACAATAGATACTAGTTGGGGTCATAAAGGCTGTATCCTCTTGATCAGATGGTTCCATCTGAATTTGCTGAAATCCAGATGAAGCATCCATAAAAGTGAACAACTCATAACCCGTGGTAGCATCCACCATGGAGTCAATGTGGGCTAATGGGAAAGGATCCTTGGGACATGCCTTATTTAAATCAGTAAAATCGACACATACCCTCCACTTTCCATTTTTCTTTTGAACAACAACCACATTGGCTAGCCATCCTGGATACTTAACCTCTCTAATCATACCTGCTCTAAGCAGCTTGTCTACCTCCTCCTGGATAATGGCATTCCTCTCAGGTGTAAACTTGCTCCTCTTCTGATGTATGAGTTTGAATGACCTGTCAATACCAAGCTTATGAGTAATAATATCTTTAGAGATACCTGTCATGTCCTCGTGCTTCCAGGAAAAGGTAGTTTTTCTCTTTTTTTAGGAAGGATACTAGATCCTCTTCAATATTGTTGAGGATCCCGGATCCTATAAAAACTTTGGATTCAGGATCCTGAGGATCCATCAGGATATCCTTGACATCTTGTTCTCTTGCCTCCAGGACATCTCTTGGAGGATGCTTTAATTGCTGTTGCTCCCTGGGTCTTGAGGCTGGTTTCATCGATGAAGTGTAGCAATTCTTGGCTTCTTGTTGGTCACTCTCGATCTTCACTACACCCCATGGACTAGGAAGCTTGACACATTGGTGATACGTGGATGGAACTGCTTTCATGTCATGTATCCATGGCCTGCCAAGGATAACATTGCAACAAGATAAGCAATCTATAACACAAAATTTCTGAAAAGAATTAAGTCCCTCTATGTAAATGGGAAGCTTAATGTCCCCCAATGTGTTTTTAGTTTCTCCACTGAATCCCACGAGAACTGATTGTTAGGGCATGAATTTTATGCTTAGGATCATCTATCCTGAGTCTGGGCATGGATCACGGATCCTTAATGGATGATGCAGACAGTCAGAGGATCCAGAGGCTGAGGATCACGAGTCTGAGGATCCAGGATCCTTAACAGAACTTATGTTTTGCACGTTTTTAATGTGTAAATGTAGGTAATGGACGTAATGGACCACTTCTTTGCTGGAATCTCGTGGAATATGCTTTTAGGCACGTGCATATTGAAGAAATAACCGTTAGTGGTGGTCATGGGTGACTTCCACCTTTTTCGGGAAGTTAGTTAGTTGATTTTTCCTTATCTTTTTAAGGGGAAACAAGCTCATTAGAGACATAAGTCGTACACACCACACCAAAAACACATAACACACGAATTCTCTGCAAACACTTAGCGAAAACACACACTTACACTAGAAATTCATTGTATTGAGCTTGTTTACTTCCGAAGTTGTACAAGGATCACTGCTGTTTTTGCAATATAGTTGGTGATCGGTAGTTTCCATCACCCGAGGTTTTTTATGCCGGAGATCTTCTAAAGATCAAGGGCTTTTTCCTCGTATAAATCTTGGTGTTCATCATTGATTTCATATACTTGTTGTTCATACAATTAACCAAGCACCATTCCTCACAAAATCAGATTTGGTTGCATTATCCTTGTGTGATTTTTGACCAAAACAGTTTGGCGCCCACCGTGGGGCAATTGGTGCTTCAATTCTGAGAAATTTTGTTCATTTCATTCATTTCGGTTCATTACCTTCAACCGCATGGCTTCTCAGGGAAAACTACTCCAAGTTCTATGTCGGCGGTCACTTTTTCACAGGGCATTCCGCCTTTGGATCATCTCCCCCTTGCATTCTAGAAGAATGCTGAGAATTCTCCGAAGAAGACAACCCCCGTTTTCACAAAACCAACTGTTGTTTCTTCCTCTACACTTACTAACAGTGATTTTTATGCTTTGATTGTGCAGATGAAGGATCACATGCAGCAGCAGGTCAAGACTAATGGCAGGATCCTTCGTGAAATTGATAAAATCAGCAGAGGATCACTCCCCTTTGATGTCGAGGTCGCTGAATTTCGACACTCTGGCCATAACTTCCCAGCACTTTGCAGCTCCACATGTCCAATACCAGGGTGGATCAACAGGAATATGTTCTGGATCATCGGCAATGTCTCAGGCTCAAGGATCCTCTTTCCAGCCTTCAGGATCCTCATTTCAGCATCAGGGATTCTTCACCAGTTTAGGAGAATGCATAGGGACGTAGCCAATTCAAGGATCCTCGCAGATTTAAGGATCCTCTCAGGTTCAAGGATCCTCTCAGGTTCAAGGATCCTCGCAGGTTCAAGGATCCTCGCAGATTTAAGGATCCTCTCAGGTTCAAGGATCCTCTCAGGTTCAAGGATCCTTGCAGGTTCAAGGATCCTCTTAGGTTTAAGGATCCTCTCAGGTTCAAGGATCCTCACAGGTTTAAGGATCCTCTCAGGTTCAAGGATCCTCACAGGTTCAAGGATCCTCTCAGGTTCAAGGATCCTCTCAGGTTCAAGGATCCTCTCAGGTTCAAGGATCCTCCTTCCTGGTTCAAGGATCCTCATCTCAGGTTTCCGGATCCATGGATTATCCTCCAAGACCCCCATTCACAGCACATCAAGGATCCAATATCTTTCAGAATCAAGGATCCTTAGGGAGTCAACAACCCGGAAGTTCAAATGTTCATCAAGGAGACTTCATTCCAATGCAGACCATTGCTTCCTCTGATCCCTCGGTTATGCCAGAATCCCGCCAACATGGATTCACATCTGGAATTCCAAACTTGAATCATTCAAGAGGTAACACTTTGAATAGTTTTTGCAATGCTAACCATGGCTTTGTGCAGGATACATGTATCAACCAAGCCATGGCTAAGGAGTTGCAGAAACTCAAAGATATGATATCCAGCGTTCCGAGAGTGGTTAAGCCCATTCCTGAAATTCCAGATGGAAGTCACAAGGGAAAGAATGGAGATCAATCCCATTCCTGAGAGGTTAAAAGAAGCATGTCTATGCAAGGGTTTTGGATCCACACTCACAGGATCTGCTCTTAAATGGCTGCTAAGTCTTCCTCCTTACTCTATTACTTCATTTGCTAATCTAGTTAACTTGTTTAATAGCTAATTCTCATGCAGTAGGAGATTTGAACGATTAACTAGTGATCTATATAGGGTAACCCAAGGTCATAATGAATCACTTAGAGATTACATAATTAAATTCAGTAAAGAATCCTTAGAAATCCCTAACTTAGATATTGCTACAGCTCTAGAAGCCTTTAAAATGGGTTTGCTTAGGGATTCAATGTTCTATGATGATCTTGTCATGACCCCTTGCAGGAACTTAGATGAGGAAAGAAACAGGGCCCTTAGGTTCATCTGTTTAGAGGATGACAAAAGGATCCACGAGAGATTGTCAGGATCCTCAAAGCAAGACAAATAAAGATCCTATCTCAAGGATAACTGATCCAAGCAATACTCCAAGCATGACAACCAGAATGTGCATGCTGTGGAACAAGAGGAAGATGATGAGGATTATCCTCCTATTTCTGAATATTGTTTTCCTGCTGATAATAATGAACTAATCCTTTCTATGCAGAGTTTAGGTGACAAGGTTAGGTGGCCAAGGAAGAATGACAAACCGCCTGCCACCAAAGACGAATCGAAATGGTGTGCTTACCATGGGGATTCTGGTCATCTCACAGATGAGTGCATAGCATTAAGGAAGGAGATAGGTTATCTTTTGAGCAAAGGATACTTGAAGGAATTGCTCGGAAGGAAAAAGTCAAGGATCAAGTATTCTGAGAAAGTTCCTGGAAAAGCTCCTCCTCCACCAGTTGATGCTCAAATCATCCATTTCATCTCTGGAGGTTCTCAGCAGCTAAAAGACGTGCAAAGGAAACAAAGATGGAGAATGGGGGCAGACCTGTTCGGACCTCCATCCTTACCCAGCAGAAAGTGATATCCTTTGATGAGGATAACTGTGTGGACATTCAGGATCCTCATCATGACGGTGTAGTTATTACATTATTTATATCTAACCATTTTGTTCGCAGGATTCTCATTGATGGGGGAAGCTTGGTTAACATAATCCGGTTGGATGTTCTCAAAAGAACAAATATTGTCCCAGGATCATCTGTCCTTATGGGATTCAGTGGAGAGATAAAGATTACATTGGGGGACATCAAACTTCCAATTTATATATATAGGGAGTGAATTCTGTTTAAAAATTCTATGTTATTGACTGCTTATCTTGCTGTAATGTTATCTGTGGCAGGCCATAGATACACGATATGAAGGCAGTCCCCCTCAACATATCATCCATGTGTCAAGCTCCCAACTCTATGGGATGTGGTGAAGATAGAAATTGATCAGCAGGAGGCAAAGAACTGTTACACTTCTTCAATGAAGCTAGCCTCCAAGAAGCGAGACGTCATGGAGGCAAGAGAGCCAGATGTCAAGGATATTATGTTGAACTCAGAGGATCCTGAATCCAAAATTTTTATAGAATCTGGGATCCTAGACAGTATTGAGCAGGATTTAGTATCCTTCTTGGAAAGAAGAAAGTCTACCTTCGCTTGGAAACATGAAGATATGACAGGAGAAAGTTTGCGCTCGAAAGAATGCCATTATCCAAGAAGAGCACCAGCCCTGATGAAACCAGAAAATGGAGAATCGTTATCCTTATACTTAGCTATTTCAGCTAAAGCAGTAAGTGTGATCCTAGTTAAGGATCATGAAGGCTCTCAACATTCGGTATACTATGTAAGTAAAATTCTACTTGATGCTGAGGCCAGGTATTCTCATTTAGAGAAATTAATTCTTGATTTAATTATGGCTTCTGCTAAACATAGACATTATTTAGAAACCCATACCATTATTGTGAAAACTAACCTTGCTATCAAGAATGTTCTCAGGAAACTTCAAATGTCAGGTAGAATGGCAAAATGGGCAATCAAGTCCCAAGCTTTACTTGACTTTGTGGCTGATTTCAGTAGTGATCTACAAAGGGAAGCTGAATTAAAAGTTCAACAACTTAAGAAGACCAAGGATCCTTAGACACTCTTCACGGATGGAGCTTCAAATGTTAAAGGAACTTGACAAGGCACACTACCAAAATCGCCACAGGGGGACATTATACCCCAATCCACTGCACGGAATTCCAAACCACTAATCATGAGTCAGGAAACTGGCAGATTCTTTTGCTTTTTTCAGTCTACCACAGGTACCCAGGGAAGAAAATGCAGAAGCTGACGCTTTAACTAACCTTGGATCATTCCTAAAGATGCCAGAAGATGTGAAAAATACTCATCATCCATGTTTTAACTCCTGCAATTGAGGATCACGTAGCCATGGAGATAGTGGAGGATTCTGCAATCATACCTGGTGATCCTGCACAGTCGAATTCAGGATCTTGGATCCTTCCAATCCTAAGATATATACAACATGGAGAGATCCCTACAGGACAAAATCCTAAAGTTTCAAAGTCAAGGAGCCTGTGGAAACTACACTGGGGGCAGAGCACTATTCTCAAGGATCCTTAGAACAACATACTATAGGCCTACCACGAAGAAGGATGTTGTCGATTATGCAAAGAAGTGTGATGCTTGTCAAAGACACAGTAATATTCTACACCAACCAACATAACATCTGCATCCTAAGAAGAAGCTTTTGCTCAAAGTCAGAAAAAAGGAAATGGCCAGTTATCAACAAAGAATGGCTGGAGCATACAACAAGAATGTCAGGATTAGAAGATTTCAAGTTGGTGATTTTGTGCTAAGAAAAGCATTCCAGAACACTATAAATCCTTCTGATGGCAAGCTAGCACCAAAGTGGGAAGACCCCTATCTAATTGAAGCTGAATCAGGAAAGGGGGCATATCATTTGTTAACAATGGATGGTGATCTCCTACCAAGAGCTTGGAATGTTGTTCATCTCAAAAAATACTAAGTAAGAAGGATCAGGGATCCTCAGCGATACTGGTATTCTGATTAAGGATCCAGGATCCTCAAAGGATATATGATTCTACATTTGGTAACACATTACTTTCATTTTCATTTTCATTCATTTTATACTTATTACTTATCATAAGTTAAAGATGTTAATCAGTTAACATCTATTTTCACAAAGTTTAAGCTTTTGCAGAGTTGTTATCATTTTACAGAAGATCAAAGTGGTTGGCCAACTCTCCAAAGTTTATGGGCTTGTCCCCAGTTATTTGGGCTTGTCCCCAGTTTCGCCAGTAGCGCACGATGATCCTGGTGCAGTTCAAGGCAGTGCGATCAGTACTCGTTTTAGGGGCTGACAATTTCATTGTACTGGCTGTACCCAGGATCCTACGTATAATGGTAGACGTACCATACATCCGTTCCTAAGGTTTCTAACGTTTTCACGTTAGCTAAGGTTTCGGCATTTTCATGTCGCTCAAGTTTGGATAGTCGCCAGTGAGGGGCCATACTCCAGTTTACATCCGTTTATATGGGCTTGACCCCAGTTTACATCCGTTTATATGGGCTTGACCCCATTTTACATCCGTTTATATGGGCTTGACCCCAGTTTACATCCGTTTATTTGGGCTTGTCCCCAGTTTATTTGGGCTTGTCCCCAGTTTGTTGGGCTTGTCCCCAGTTACTAACTCTTATCTTATATTGGCTTAGTCCCAAGTTGTATCCTATTTCAGGTTTTTGGAGACAAACGACCAAGGATCCTTGATCCTTACCTTCCATTAAGGTTTGTCTTATGGTTATCCTGTTTATAATGATAAAGGTTAGGATCCTAACTTGGATTCTCAGGTATGATCCTTAACTATTTTGATTTTATTCATTATTCATTTGAATAACCCTTATACTTGACAACTGAACTTGTGATTCTTAAACTATATCACTTTTTAGAACTTATCGGTTATGGGATATGTGATTCTTGATCATATCCTAAACTTTTTGGATATCTTTTTTAATTTTTCAAGGCTTGATAAGTATAAACGGAATGAACATTACAACAGTTGGAAAGTAAGATATTAACAAGGATATCAACACAAAATAAGCCAAAAAGTTCAAGTTATTTTATTCACAAAAGGTTAAACCATTTACGGTTGTCAAAATTGCCAACCCACGTTTCTACCAGCAAAACGTGGCCCGTCCACATGTGTTGGCAAAGGGTGTCCATTGTTTACGGGTCTTTGTAATGCAGAAAATAAAAGACGGAAGGATAAGGAGTGGCTTCATCCCCCAAACAGAGGATCCATCCACCACCCATTATCTTGCCTATTGTTCAAGGATCCATGATCCTTCATCCTAGAAACTACTGTCTAAAGTTATACAAGTTATGACGATAAGGATCCTTGATCCTAGAAGCTTTACTTTTCATAGTTTTGCTTATTCAACAATAATTTACAAGGATATAGAATCCTAACTTGGATTCTCTGGTATGTTATATTCTAACTTTTTCGAAGCTGTAAGTTGTCTCTTATCCTTTTTGGTTAAGGATCATTGATCCACATTTATATGAACACTTCAAGTTTTCTGTTAAAAGTGTAACATTATTATCAGATTTTCAATAACTTTCCAGTTGTTTGGTGATGATATTTTTGAAAATAGAAAGCATACATGAAAAATAAAAAGGGAAGAAACAACAATAGATGTAGCTAAAAAAGTTTAATGTTATTACCCATTCATTATGTATCAAATCATCTGGCCTGGATTTCACCAGCAAAACCGTGGACCATCCACCCAGGCCGGATAAGGCTATCTAACAGTTAAAGTGTCTATGCAGAAATTAAAGTGCAGGAAGATTAATAGCAAACTGTGTAGAAGGATTCATTCTCCACGAATGGAAGGATCTTCTGATCTGTAAAGGCACTTGAGGAGTTATCTCTAACTCTATATTTTGCAATGATCATTATAGCAGGTCTTATCAGTGACGACAGGCAGTGTAACAACTAGTTACCAGCAGCAACGGCTAGTCCGCTTCTGACGGAAATATGACAGCTGTGAATCCTTATCACAACTGTCATATTGGGGGCAATTGTTAGGGCATGAATTTTATGCTAAGGATCATCTATCCTGAGTCTGGGCATGGATCACGGATCCTTAATGGATGATGCAGACAGTCAGAGGATCCAGAGGCTGAGGATCACGAGTCTGAGGATCACGAGTCTGAGGATCCAGGATCCTTAACAGAACTTATGTTTTGCACGTTTTTAATGTGTAAATGTAGGTAATGGACGTAATGGACCACTTCTTTGCTGGAATCTCGTGGAATATGCTTTTAGGCACGTGCATATTGAAGAAATAACCGTTAGTGGTGGTCATGGGTGACTTCCACCTTTTTCGGGAAGTTAGTTAGTTGATTTTTCCTTATCTTTTTAAGGGGAAACAAGCTCATTAGAGACATAAGTCGTACACACCACACCAAAAACACATAACACACGAATTCTCTGCAAACACTTAGCGAAAACACACACTTACACTAGAAATTCATTGTATTGAGCTTGTTTTCTTCCGAAGTTGTACAAGGATCACTGCTGTTTTTGCAATATAGTTGGTGATCGGTAGTTTCCATCACCCGAGGTTTTTTATGCCGGAGATCTTCTAAAGATCAAGGGCTTTTTCCTCGTATAAATCTTGGTGTTCATCATTGATTTCATATACTTGTTGTTCATACAATTAACCAAGCATCATTCCTCACAAAATCAGATTTGGTTGCATTATCCTTGTGTGATTTTTGACCAAAACACTGATGATCTTGGGATGATTTCTGATTCAGGGATATTCATCTTTTTGAGGAGATCAAGTTGAATGATGTTCACTGAGCTTCCTCCATCTATCAAGATCCTGCGAACAAAATGATTAGATATAAACAAAGTAATAACAAGACCATCATGAGGAGGATCCTGAACATCCACACGATTATCCTCATCAAAAGTTATAACTTTCTCCTGTGTAAATGTAGAAGTTCGAATGGGTCTATCCCCATTATCCATCTTGGTCTCTTTGGCATGCCTCTTGGCTGATGAAAAGGAAGTGCCACATATGTCTGATCCACTGGATATAAAATTGATAATTTGTGCATCAGCAGGAGGAGCAGGAGCTCTTTCTAGAACTTTTTCAGGATCCTGGATCCTTGACTTTTTTCTTCCCAACAGCTCCTTCAAATGTCCTTTGCTTAACAAGTAACCAATCTCTTTTCTGAGTGCAATACATTTCTCAGTGAGATGTCCGAAATCTTCATGATATGCACACCATTTGGATTTGTCTTTTGTTGCAGCTGGCTTATCACTTTTTCTGGGCCATCTTGCTTTTTCACCTAGGTTCTGAATTGCAAGGTTTAGTTCATTGTTATCAACAGAAAAACAATATTCAGAAATGGGGGGATAATCCTCATCATCCTCTTCTTGCTCCACTGCATGCACGTTTTGGTTATCAGACTTGTTGTATGATTTAGACTTGTTGTTCCTGAAGTAGGATCCTTGCTTCTCCTGCTTTGAGGATCCTGTCTTTCTTGGATTCTTTTATCATCCTCTAGTCGGATGAATCTAAGGGCCCTGGTTCTCACTTCATCAAGATTCCTGCAAGGGGTCATGACAAGATCATCATAGAACAATGAATCCCTAAGTAAACCCAATTTGAAGGCTTCTACAGCCGTAGCAATATCCAAATTAGGAATATCTAACGATTCTTTACTAAATTTAGTGATATAATCTCTAAGTGATTCATTTTGACCTTGTGTTACCCTATATAGATCACTAGTTAAACGTTCAAACTTTCTACTGCATGAGAATTGGCTATTAAACAAGTTAACTAGATTAGCAAATGAAGTAATAGAGTAAGGGGGAAGACCTAGCAGCCATTTAAGAGCTGATCCTGTCAGTGTGGATCCAAAACCCTTGCATAGACATGCTTCTTTTAACCTCTCCGGGATGGGATTGATCTCCATCCTTTCTCTGTATTGAGCTATATGCTCTTCTAGATCCGTTGAGCCATCATATAGCTTGATGGTTGGTATTTAGAACCTCTTTGGAATCTCTTCATCACAAATAGGTGGTGCAAAATGAGATATCTTGTGGCTTCCATCTGCAATTTCAGGAATGGGCTTAACCACTCCTGGAACACTGGATATCATATCCTTCAGTTTCTGTAATTCCCTAGTCATAGCTTGGTTGATACATGTATCCTGCACAAAGCCATGGTTAGTATTATATGAATTATTCAAAGTGTTACCTCCTAAAGGATTCAAGTTTTGAATTCCAGATGTGAATCCATATTGGCGGGATTCTGGTATAATTGAGGGACCAGATGAAGCAATAGTCTGCATAGGGATGAAGTCTCCTAGATGAGCATCTGAATTTCCGGGTTGTACACTCGTTAAGAATCCTTGATCCTGAAAGATATTGGATCCTTGGTGTGCTGTGACTGGGGGTCTTAGAGGATAATCCATGGGTCCGTAAACCTGAGATGAGGATCCCTGAACCTGGAAGGAGGATCCTTGAACCTGAGAGGATCCCTGAACCTGAGAGGATCCCTGAACCTAAGAGCATCCCTGAACCTGAGAAGAGGATCCCTGACCCTGGAATGAGGATCCTTGAACTGTCTGTGCTCCCACATATCCTCCAGAACTAAGGAAGGATCCTTGATGCTGAGAGGATCCTTGAGGCTGAGTGGATCCAGAAGGCTGAAAGTAGGATCCTTGAGCCTGAGTCATTGCCAACAATCCATAGCGTATACTCGACAATCCACCTTGGTACTGAGAGCCTGATGCTGTGGAGTGTTGGGCTGTTATGGCTAGTGAATCAAAATTCAGTGATCTGGGCACCAATGGAGAGTGATCCTCCGCTGATCTCTTCAATTTCTTGATTTCATCAATTTCTCGAAGGATCCTGTCATTAGTTTTGTCCTGCTGCTGCATGTAATCCCTCATCTACAAAATCAAAGAATAAAGATCGTTGTTAGTAGGGCCAGAAGTAACTGCAGAAGTTGGTTTTGGGAAAATGGGGGTTTGTTTCTTCGCAGCATTCTCAGCATTCTTCTGAGATCCACAAGGTGTTGGAGGCAAAGGTGGAATGCCCTGTGAAGAAGTGACCGCCGGCATGGAGCTTGAAGTGTTCTTTGTTTGAGAAGCCATATGGTTGAAGGTAATGGAACAAAATGATGGAAATGAGCAAAATTTCTCAGAAATGAAGCACCAATTGCCCCACGGTGGGCGCCAAACTATTTTGGTCAAAAATCAGACAAGGATAATGCAACCAAATCTTATTTTGTGAGGTGTGATGCTTGAATGGATGGATAAATGTATGAACAATTTGTAAATGGAATGAACAATAGACACGAGGATTTATACGAGGAAAAAATGTAGGATCGGGGAATCGATCTAAATGAGTCGATCAGAAGAGTTCTCGATCAATACGAAAGGCGGAATCAGACGTATTGATGTTGTAGCAGCTTGAGTTACACTTAGAAGTAGATTAAATGTCGATTAGATTGATTTCACAATGTTTTACAGGCTTGGCGACACTTCGGCAGAGCTTCGCTACCGGAATCCAAAGTTACAAATGAAAGACCCAAGACCTCCTATTTATAGAGAACCCAGTTCGCATGAAACAGCCATGTCCAGTTTGCACGAACTGGACTTTTCACTTCGTGAGGAGTGGCTAGTTCAGCCCTGTTTCTCGATTTTCTCGATCTACGTGTCCTGGTCTATCTATCTAGTTACAAGACTCGATACAAGACGAAGTCAACAGACATATGCACCAACAAACTCCCCCTTGGATGTTGACGAGTCTTCAGTGAAAGTCTTCAGTCTTGATCAGTCTTCTCGCTCTTTCCAAAGTATCTTTCTCTATAAGCATCCTTCAATCTCTATCTTTCAATCTTCAGACTCCCCTTTGCTAACAGACTCCCCCTTAAGTTGTTCCGGGATCGCAATCTGACATAGCACTCGTTCTAAGATCATGTCCTGGCTCAAACTCTGCTCAGGCTTAGACATAGGGATCTGCACAAAACTCTACCCAACAATAAATTTCACAATTTTTAAGATTTAACAATTTTAAAAACCACTTGTAGATGTCATTCAAAATTTGGTTTCAAATTAATGAACCATTTAATCATTTTAAAATCATTTCTCACTTCAAACAAACTCTCCCTGTCACACCGTGACTTTTGCGGAAGCGTATGATGTGTGACTGGTTTAATATCATTGCATTCAATCATAATAAACAACTACATGATCAAAACGACGTTCATCCATTCATAAAACACCGGTAATTTAAGTTTTAAAACACAACCTTCGACTAGGTTATAAACCAACAAAAGTGGATGACATCAAAACTTGAAGTATACTTCTAGAAACAACACCTGCGCCCAAGATCCAACCTGTCACCTGAAATACATGTAATTTTGGAAAACATCAACAAAAGTTGAGCGAGTTCATGCGTTTTGTGTGAGTGCTAGCAAACTTGTAAAACTTTGAGAGACTCCTTTGAAAAACAGGTATGAAAAGCATTTATGAACATATCAAATAAATGTTTTACAAGGATATTAAGGCACGTGAGGACATAGGGAGCACTCGAAATGAGTAGGCTTATACCCTTGTCGATTTTTCCTCGACTATATCGATTTCCTCGACTATGTCGAATTTCCCTTCGACTTTGTCAATTTACTTTGACTATGTCAATTTCCCTTGACTATGTTGATTTCCCTCGACTGGGACACCGAAGCACTCAAGTGATCACGTGGGGACCATGAGTGGGGCTCGGCCATACCCGTTAGATCTAACCTTCATCCCTAATTAAGAATTAATGGCATTTCAATATTAAGGGTCTGTTTGGCTAAGCTTTTCAAAACTACTTATTTGCTTATTTGCTTTCTGAAAAGCAAATAAGCAAATAAGTAGTTTTGAAAAGCTCCATTTTAAAGCTTTTCAAAACTACTTATTTGCTTTTCAGAAAAGCAAGAAAAGCAAATAAGCAAATAAGTAGTTTTGAAAAGCTTAGCCAAACAAGCCCTAAGTCTATGCTCACATGATTTAATAGGCATTTCATACCGTTTAAGCATTCGTAACATGTATTCCACCCCCGAGAGTTATAAAACCAAAAACAGTTAAGAGAAAAAGGGGGAGCATGAACTCACTGGTTTGCGTCTTCGGTACTCGTAACTCAAATCTCGTCAGCAAACACGACTACCTACAATGTGCTAGGGTCTATTAGACGAGCGGGTCGTGCCTTGACTAAGTATTTACGTTTTTGAGTTACGTTTCTTTTATGTCTCCAGTATTATTCCAAGTTATAATTCGTTGTTAAAATAATAATTTATTTTAACTTTAAATTTTATTTAATTTTGGAATAATAGTTAAACAATATTTTTGTAACAATACTTCTCAAGTATTTATTTTCGTATTTCCTTCCCAAGGATGGGGGTATCTCATACATGTATTTTCGTATTCTTGTATTTGTAGTTCCAAAATAATATATTTCCAAAACAATATATTTTCATGTCTCATTTTAGAAAATATATATACTTATTTTGTCCAATAATGTATTTCAAGAGTATATATATATTTCTCAAAAATCATATCTTCTAAATATTCTAAGAAAATATATTTTTACTTCCAAAAATAATATATTTTCTCTTTGTCGAAAATATGATATACTTTGTAATAATAAAGAAAATCATATTTTCATTTCTTGTGTCCAAAATAATATTTACCAAAAATATATTTGTAACTGTATTTTCCGGAATATTTGTAAGTTAAGTTCTTGCGTTCGATTTCACAATATTAAGTGTGTAACTTATATATTTATTCCTTGAGATTTTTGGTATTATTTTATATTGTAAATTCCTGGTATTTTGTTAAATTATATTACTTTAAATCCTAAAATAATATAACTAATACACAAGGTATACAAATAATCACACACAATGTGTAAATATATATTCTAAATACATATTTATCCATTTTTATTTATAAAAACCAACCTCCGATACTTGTATTTTTGTAACAGAATTTATGGCAAAGTTTATATTGAAAACCATGGTTAAAACTCACTTGCAAATACTTGTTTAGAAAATATTTTTCTAAGTGTTTGTATTTTTAGAATTTTTTGCCATAGTTTCCCCTAAAAATGGAGGTGTCCATGCTATTAAAGTGTATCATTTTCTTTTCAAAGATCATCATTGTTTTGGTCAAAAATTACCGAAGAAATTAAGTGATCAAAGTAGTTAAGTGAGGTAGTGTGCTAGAAATGAGTGTCGAAAATATGTTAACCAAATTAATTGTAAAAACA
Source organism: Helianthus tuberosus (assembly GCA_030545235.1). Classification (NCBI taxonomy): domain Eukaryota; kingdom Viridiplantae; phylum Streptophyta; class Magnoliopsida; order Asterales; family Asteraceae; genus Helianthus; species Helianthus tuberosus. The sequence goes on from JARYGA010029830.1 coordinate 16,072, forward strand.
GTTTCAGGATACGGCTCAGGATATAGAGTTGTATCTATGATCAAACGATGAGCGAAAAACGTAAAGGGGCGACACGAGATATACGAATAAAGCCCTTGATCAATCTAGATCGCCGGCACAAAACCTCGGGAGCTAACAATCGTAGCTGCCTTGTTCTTCTATTACTTCAAATATCAGGATACAGTGCAGGATGTGATGCGGATCAACTAAGTGTTACAATGTGATTCGAGTACAAGTGTTTGTGTGTAGTAGTTGCCAGTAGCTTGAGAGTAAAGTGTGCGAATGAAAAAGTGTGTGCCTTAACTGATCCGATCCATCTATTTATAGTAAAAGAAATGCAACAAACTACCCTATTAAACCGAGATCCGGCGGATATTCCCCACTTGAACGTTGTAGACCTGGTCTTTCGGGTCCAACGTCTCTCAAATAACTGGTTTGCCCGAGTCTCGAGGAGAAGAAGTCCATCTTACCGTTAGTGACCTACAGCTTCTTACCTGCATGTGGATTATTTAGTTAACACCAGGATATCACACCAGGATGTTACCAATATCCTGATCCGGTATCCTGGTCACAAGTAAACAATCAAAAGCAGGATATTAGTCAGGATATATATGCTCAGAAAATGACCCATAACAATTGTCCCCAAAAGTATACCTGTTGGAATTCTGAGTTCAAATAGATATATTTTTAAATTCTATCACCTGGTTCGAGGCAATTAAATCGAGATGACGGTCAAGATTACACCATACAACTTCCAACGGGCTTTTAACTCGATGGACATCTACAACGCTCCTATATCTTCTCTCTTCCTGTTTGAAAAGCAGATATCTCCAATGGAGTCTCCAGGTAATTCCTTACTTCTTATTCATTTTCTGTCAATCTCTTTTCCTCTACTTGCAATGGCTACTAGAACTTTTTCTCAAACCGGCGAATCATCTGAGACCTTCATCCAGCAAAATATTCTCAAAAATCCCGAGAAGGAGGTCTGTACTTTTGATAACGCGGACATTGTGGCATTGAGGGCTTCCGGTGCTTTCCCCGATGGCACGATCTTCCGAGCGTTTGATCGATCAATTCGATCAGACGTTTCTTCTGCTGATTGGATCTGCTTCCCGGCATACCCTTTCTCGCTAGGTCTTCGGTACCCCTTTCCCGAATTCATGATGCAATTCTTTCGGACTACTGGTATTTCCTTTGCCCAAACCATGCCCATGGTTTGGAGGGTATTAATCGTACTCAACCAAATTAAAAACCTTCACTGTCCTGACCTTTGCATCGAAGATATGCCAATCGCTTACCACCTCCGATCCCATGGTTCTAGTCGGTTTTTTATTTTTTCAACTTCCAACAAACCCCTTATTCTTAAAGCCACCAAAAACGAAGACGGATGGCAACGCAAGTTCTTCTTCGTCAAACGAGACTCCATTGATGAGGGTGCTAGCCTTCCAGTGGAGTGGTTAACCACCGGTAGGATCATGAATGTCCATATGTACCTCTTAGACTTCTATTTTTTCGCTAACATCTTCTTATTTGATCCTTTTGCAGTGAATTTTAAGGAAGTAGCTCCCCTTACTGCGGAATCGGAAAAAAGAATCAAAGCAGTTTACCAATTACCTGCAAGTGATAGGAGTTTTACCACACATATCCCGAGTTCCAGTCAATACTCATCATCCGAAATGTCTGGTAAGGGTTACTTTTAAAATAAATAATTAGTGCAATATAATATAATGAAGCGTAGCAAAGATGTAGGACTTTTCTCTTTATGCAGCACCAATCAAGATCCCTGAAGTTTTCGACCTTGATGAGCTGGACAGTTATTCTGATCAGGTCCAGATCAAGAAGGAACCTAGCCCCAAGGCCACGGCCTCATCCAAGCCCAGCAGCTCCAAGGCCATCATCATTCCCAAACCTTCGCCAGCTATCAAGCCCCGGAGTTCAAGTTCTCGTAAAAGAAAAGAGCCTGATCCTCCCGTTATCTCTAATACATTCCCCTATGAGAATCACGGGTTCATTGAAGCAAGTGGATTTATGACTTCTTTTCTCAATCAGGCCAGTATCCTTGATCCATATCCTGCACCTTATATCACTTATAAGTATTTATTAAAACCAATACCTGTCCTCTTACTTTGCAGGGTCTTGAACGTCTGGTTCATCTATATCAAGAATCATGTGGGCTCAACAAGACGCTTGAATCCAAGTTAAAGAAAGCCGAGGTTACCATCTCCGATCAGGGCATGATTGCAGCCGCTAAGTCTCGGCACTACGAGGAGAAGTTCAAAGCTATGTCCCAAGAACACCAGGCCGCCCTCAACAAAGCTGCTCTCCAGGCCCAAGCCGATCTTGATGCTGCCCACGCTCAATACGAACGGGATATGGTCAGCTACCGGGAAAGCCTCCAAAGTTCCGTCGTCACTTCCCTTCTCCAAGCCAGGCTAAAGATGGCCCATGAAGCCAAAGCACTGGGCTTCGAATGCCCTTATTGGGACATCGATGCCTGGGAAACAAAGCTAAGGAGTCTCGGTGGCACTTCTACTAAACCTGCAGCTGAAGGATCTTCAAAGGCAGTCGAAAAACCAACTGATGCTGAGAAGGATGCTGAGGTTGATCCCGAGACCGATGCTGCTGAAAATACCATGAACGAAGAAGGCGCTGCCTCCTAAAACTTATTTCCCTTAAATTTAAGAGTTATGCTAATGTTTGAACAATTTTACTTCTTGTCCTAAGAACAGTTTTTATTTCTGCAGTAAAACAACTTGATAGCCGAAGGTGGATGGATCCTAGGTTTTAGGATGAAGACTTCGGTCATCAACTGGTATTATAATTTCATCTTTCAATTGGCCTGCTGTTGTTTTCTAATTTCTGTCATGCATTTCTTAGTGTAGATTTTGCAAAATATCCTGATCAATATACTCAGTGATATATTATGAAAACTTTTATTAAATAGAATTTCTAAAAATTCAATCAACTTTAGACAAAACTTCTAAAGAATAAAATACAGTCCATTTTCTAAAACCTGTTTTGATAACACTTGTTTGATCAGAGTTTTATTTTCAATCGAGTATCACTTCCCAAATATTTCAATCAAATATCCCAGAACATATCCCAAAAGCACATTCTGAAGACATATCCTAAAGATATGTCGTTTTCAGCATATTTTGAGCCTTAATCAGATAATTCATGCAAGATTCACAAAGGAAAGATCATACCAGGAATTGAGTGTAACCCTAGCATCAAACACTAACCCCTTTTGCAACTTCTCCCACTAAGATGTCCCCAGTCCGAGACACTTAGCCCAATTTTGATCTTTTGAGCTTCACACAATTGCTTTAGAAGGAATGTCCCCTGTGCATGATGTCCTCAAACACTTAGAAAATTTTTGAACATTAGTTCCAACTGTATAGACGATTCCTGCGTTACAGGGGTAAAAACCCAAAATATACTAGAGATAAATCCTTAGTATCCTGGGGAAAATCCCAAATTTCCATGCGCTACAGGCGGGAGTGTATAAACTCCAAGACTTAGAAAGGTGAAAACCTTTAAACCTTAGAGAGTATGAAAATACCCTTTCGTGAGAGAGGGTGATCAATCCTCATATACCTTTAGGATTCAGGATATAGCCAATAGTAACAAAATTGTCAGCCACTTTTACATGAACTGGTCCCGTCACCTTGAACTATTCATGAATAACTTGCGCTCCAGGCGGGGTGTTTAAACCCAATTCGAAAGAAAGGTGAATACCTTTAAACCTGTGAAGGGATCAGGATCCCTTAGACGTGAGAGAGGGGGCCAATCCTCTAATCTTCCGAAGTATCCTGAATGTGTATCCTGGTGCTACATCCCGAAGCATATACTGCAAAACAATCTTAAGCTAAGGTGGGTGTTAGCCTGGCTAACACCCCTCCGATGCTTAAGTCAGTAATGGGTTTAATACAGTAAGTAATATCAAAATTTAATAAAAGAGACAGAATCCATACCATCCTGAGTTAGAATTTAAATTCCATACTCACTTAAAATAGAGTTATAGATGTATAGCATTCCAGGATCTCGGTAGCATATCCCCCTCCATATTCTTGAGTCGGTATGCTCCTTTTCCTGATTCTGATTCAACCTCATAGGGTCCTTCCCATTTTGGAGCCAACTTTCCATCAGCAGGATTAGTAGTATTCTGAAAAGCCTTTCTCAATACCCAATCTCCAACTTGAAATCTTCTGGTCCTTATATTCTTGTTATATGCTTTGGATATCCTCTGTTGATATGCTGCCATTCTTAGCCTCGCAGCGTCTCTTGTCTCATCAATAGTATCCAGTTCCTGGCACAGGATTTCAGGATTCTGCTCAGGATCCCTGAGGTTGGATCTTGCTGTAGGTATCACCATTTCTGTCGGGATCACCGCTTCTGCTCCAAACACTAAGGAAAACGGGGTTTAGCCAGTTGCACTCTTCACGGTTGTCCTATCAGCCCACAAAATAAAGGGTAATTCTTCTTCCCATCTTCCTTTCTTAGCCCCTAGTCTCTTTTTTAAGTTGTTGACAATTATCTTGTTCGAGGATTCTGCTTGTCCATTTGCTTGAGGATGTACCGGAGTAGACGTGATCATTTTAATTCCCCAACTCTTGCAAAAGTCAGTAGTCCTTTTACTTATAAATTGAGATCCAATGTCACAAATTATCTCAGCTGGTACTCCAAACCTAGTCAGGATATTCCATTTTATGAAGGATACCACTTCTTGATCTCTAACCTGAACAAATGCTTCTGCTTCAACCCACTTGGAGAAATAATCCTTCATTGCCAACAAGAAAACCTTTCCTCCTGGAGCCTTTGGAAGCTTTCCCACTATATCCATCCCCCATTTCATAAACGACCAAGGGGAAACAATAGGATACAGTGGTTCTGCAGGCTGATGTAATATATTATTATGTCTTTGACATGCGTCACATCTTTGAGCATATTCTGCAGCATCTTTTCTCATCGTCGGCCAATAATATCCTGTCCTTAATACTTTTGAGAATAACGACCTGCCCCTAGTATGGTTACCACAATCCCCTTCGTGTATATCCTGAAGCACGTCTTTGGTTTCGTGATCCTCCAAGCACCTCAGATATGGTCCTGCAAGAGATTTCTTATACAAAACATTGTTTATAATAGTGAATCGTGATACCTTCATTCTAAAGGCCTTAGGATTCTCATTCTTTGGGATGTGTCCTTCCTTGAGATATCTCATGATTGGAGCCGTCCAGGACTTAGGATCCTCCTCGGGATACTCGTCGTCAGGATCCTGAATACTTATTACTTCCTTATCCTGAGGATTCATCGCAGGATATAGGATATGTAATACTGGTATTCGGGTTCCTTCCGGTATCCTGACCGATGATCCCAGATTTGCCAAGGCATCAGCTTCATCATTATCCTCTCTTGGTACCTGTTCAAGTGTAAAAGAATCGAAATATCCTGCTAATTTTTTGAGAATTTCGAGATACTCGATTAACTTCTCTCCTTTAACTGCATAGGTTCCATTAAAATGATTAGTGATTAACAAAGAATCAACATATACTTGCAAATTCTTGATACTCATATTTTTAGCCAACTCTAATCCTGCAATCAAAGCTTCATATTCTGCCTCATTATTAGTAGCAGTAAATTCACAGCTAATAGCCTGGGGTAATATGTCCCCCTGTGGAGATTTTAGTAGTATACCTAGACCGACACATCTTACATTAGATGCACCATCAGTATACAATGTCCAGCATTCTAAGTTTTCTCCTAGCTGCTGTACTTCTAGGTCTACTTCATTTTGAACGTCACTACTGAAATCAGCCACAAACTCAGCTAAAGCCTGAGATTTTATGGCATTTCTAGGTTCATACACTAAGTCATAAGCACTTAATTTCACTGACCACTTGGCCATCCTTCCTGACATCTCGGGTTTCCTAAGCACGTTCTTAACAGGATAGTTGGTTTTAACGTGAATCCTATGCGTCTCAAAATAATGTCTAAGTTTTGTTGATGCCATAACTAGGGCTAATATCAGTTTTTCTAGATGAGAATATCTAGTTTCAGCATCTAATAAACTTTTACTAACGTAATAGACAGGATACTGCTGACCTTCATGATCCTTTATAAGGACAGCACTTACTGCATTCCCTGACACTGCAAGATACAGGGATAATGGTTTGCCATCCTCAGGCTTCATCAATAAGTGTGCGGTTGAAAGATACTGCTTCAAATCCTGCAAGGCTGCTTCATGCTTTGCTCCCCATTCGAACTTCTTATTCTTCTTGAGGATATCGTAAAATTCCTTGCACTTTTCCGAGGATTTTGAAATAAATCTGTTCAACGCTGCTACTCGGCCTCTATCCCTCTTTTGGTCACCATATATCCTAGAAACTTTCCTGCCCCCACTCCGAAATGGCACTTAGCAGGATTCAGTTTCATGTTATATTGATCCAGGATATCAAACGCTCCCTTAATATCCTGGAGGTGATCCTCAGCCTTTTTAGATTTCACCACCATATCGTCAATATATACCTCCATGGTGTCCCCCAGCTTGCCCGTTTACCAATTATCTCGATGTAAATTCTTGTTCTTACTATAAAATTAAAAAAAATCATGAGAGAGAACATTATTATCTGAGTGAAATATAACTTGACACGAAAAGGGCATAGCAGTATAACAATAAATACCTGTGGGTGTCATGAAAGTAGTATCCTCCTGATCAGAGGGTTCCATTTCGATTTGCTGAAATCCTGAGGATGCATCCATGAAGGTTAACATCTCATGCCCGGCAGTAGCATCCACCATTGCATCAATATGAGGAAGAGGAAATGGGTCTTTGGGACAAGCCTTGTTCAAGTCTGTGTAATCTAGACAGACTCTCCATTTTCCATTTTTCTTCTGTACCACGACTACATTTGCTAGCCATCTTGGAAACTTGACTTCTCTGATCATTTTGGACTTCAACAATCTTTCAACTTCCTCTTGGATAATTGTATTTCGTTCAGGAGCAAACTTCCTTCTCTTTTGCTGAACAGGCTTGAACGACCTGTTAATTCCAACCTTGTGAGTGATAATGTCTTTGGATATACCTGTCATATCTTCATGCTTCCATGCAAATGTTGACATCCTACACTTCAAAAAGTTACTTAACTGTTCTTCAATATCCTGAGGGATATTGGTTCCTACGAGCACCGAGATATCAGGATTATCCTGATCCAGGATAACTTTCCTCATATCCTGCTCTGAAGCCTCTACGATATCCTGGGCCCGCATCTTTAATTGCTATGTTGCATTAGGCTTGGTTGAGGATTTCATTGAAGATGAGTAACATTCCTTCACCTCCTGCTGATCACTATCAACCTTGACAACCCCCAAGGGGTTGGGATCTTGATGCATTGATGATAAGTTGATGGCACGGCTTTCATATCATGGATCCAAGGCCTACCCAATATTATGTTATAGCAGGATAGGAAATCCATCACACAGAAACATTGTATTGAGTTGACCCCTTCAACATATACTGGTAGCTTTATCTCTCCTACTGTGTTTCTAGCCTCTCCACTGAACCCAACAAGCATGGTGGATTTCGAAGTGATATCCATTGGAGATACATTCATTCTTTTCAAAGTCTCTAGTTGGATTATGTTGACGGAGCTGCCATTATCTACCAATATCCTGCGTACAAAATGGTTAGCCACATATAATGTTATTACCAGAGCATCATGGTGAGGATCCTGGACAGTATCCCTGTCATCACTGTCAAATGTTACCACTTTATCAGTTGTGAGGGTAGTCATCCTGGCTGGTTTATCTCCCCTTTTGTCCTTAGCTTCCTTTGCATGTCTCTTGGCCGCAGAATACGAAGTCCCACGAATGTCGGATCCTCCTGAAATAAAGTTGATTATCTTGGCATCCGCAGGAGGTGATGCTGCTCGTTCAGGATCCTTCTCAGTATCCTGACCCTTATGTTTCTTTCTTCCTAGGAGCTCCTTCGGATATCCCTTGCTTAGAAGATAACTTATTTCTTTTCTTAGAGCAATGCAATCCTCAGTTACATGTCCGAAATCTTCATGGAAGGCACGCCATTTGGACTTTTCCTTCCAATCAGCTTTTTGTTGATTCTTTCGAGGCCACCTGGCTTTGTCTCCTAAACCCTGCATAACATACATTAATTCAGGTATGTTAACAGAAAAGCAATATTCAGATAATTCAGGATATTCTTCAGGATCCACGTCTTCAACAGCATTCACTTTCTTGTTGTCATTTCTGCCATACGGCTTAGAGCGATATGGTTTAAATGAGGATTCTGACTTCCTATTAGTTGACTCATAAGTAGTGGACGAGTTCATCCTTTCTTGCATCTTTTTGTCATCCTCCAGTCGAATATATCTTAGGGCCCTGTTTCGAGCTTCATCCAAGTTCCTGCATGGGTTCATTACAAGATCCTGGTAAAATTGAGAATCTTTTTGCAGCCCCATCTTGAAAGCCTGCACAGTTGTTGCAACATCAAGATGTGGAATGTATAAGGATTCTCAGCTAAACTTGTTCACATAATCTCTTAAGGATTCCTGAGGCCCTTGAGTTATCCTGTAGAGATCACTTGTTAGTTTTTCAAAACTCCGACTACAAGAAAATTGACTATTAAATAAATTCACTAGGTGAGCAAATGATGTAATCGAATGAGGAGGAACATTCAAGAGCCATTTCAAGGCCGATCCTGTTAAGGTAGAACCAAAACCCTTGCATAGGCACACTTCCTTGAACTCCGGAGGGATAGGATTAATCTCCATTCTCTCCCTATACTGAGCAATATGCTCTTCAGGATCCGTAGTCCCATAATAGAGCTTCATGTTGGGGGGTTTGAAATCTCTTTGGGATCTCAGCATCACAGATAGGATATGCGAAGAGAGATATCCTGTGGCTGTCTTGGGACACTTCCGGAATTGGCTGGACCACTCCAGGTACACTGGATATCATGCCCTTCAACTTCTGAAGCTCCCTAGTAAATGTTGACGTCATACCTGCATCCTGCAAAGATCCATTAGTGTTAGTAGCAAGAACATTATTATTTGACACGTTACCAGTCTGAGGATTCTGGCCATATCCTGAAGCATATCCTGAGCTCCTCACGGTTGACATGGTGACCGAGGAGGGTATTTTAGGAGTATGATTCTGAGGATGGCTAGGCACAATATTTCCCCTGTTATCCTCAGTATACACAGCCGATCTGAAGTTCAAGGCTCTGGGCAGTAAAGGAGTGGCATTATCCTCAGCGGGTCTGCTTGAGCTAGATTTCAAGAGTTGTATTTCTCTCATCAGCATTTGGTTTGTTTCCTGTTGCTGCCTCATCTGTTCCTGAACACTTCCAAATAAGGTTAGAATTTCATCATTAGAAGCTAAAACGGGAGCAGATCCCTGAATACTCCGAGTAGGGATAATATCCTGAGGTTGCGAAGAAGCTTGCATCCTCGGGGGAGGTAGTGGAAGCACCGAACCAGTAGTAGCAGAAGTTGTAGCAGACACAGTGGAGGAGCTCACGTTTGATCTTGAGGCCATTGTAAACAATGTGGCAAAAAGTTTTGAAAATAGAAAACCGAGTAACGATTTCACAAAGATTTTTAGTAAATATAGAACCACTTGCCCCACGGTGGGCGCCAAATTGTTTTGGTAAAAAATTACCGAAGCAATTAAGTGATCAAATTAGTTAAGTGAGGTAGTGTGCTAGAAATGAGTGTCGAAAATATGTTAATCAAATTAATTGTAAAAACAGTTTCAGGATACGGCTCAGGATATAGAGTTGTATCTATGATCAAACGATGAGCGAAAAATGTAAAGCGGCGACACGAGATATACGAGGAAAGCCCTTGATCAATCTAGATCGCCGGCACAAAACCTCGGGAGGTGACAATCGCAGCTGCCTTGTTCTTCTATTACTTTAAATATCATGATACAGTGCAGGATGTGATGCGGATCTACTAAGTGTTACAATGTGATTCGAGTACAAGTGTTTGTGTGTAGTAGTTGCCAGTAGCTTGAGAGTAAAGTGTGCGAATGAAAAAGTGTGTGCCTTAACTGATCCGATCCATCTATTTATAGTAAAAGAAATGCAACAAACTACCCTATTAAACCGGGATCCGACGGATATTCCCCACTTGAACGTTGTAGACCTGGTCTTTCGGGTCCAACGTCTCTCAAATAATTGGTTTGTCCGAGTCTCAAGGAGAAGAAGTCCATCTGACCGTTAGTGACCTACAGCTTCTTACCTGCACGTGGATTATTTAGTTAACACACCAGGATATCGCACCAGGATGTTTCCAATATCCTGATCCGGTATCCTGGTCACAAGTAAACAATCAAAAGCAGGATATTAGTCAGGATATATATGCTCAGAAAATGACCCATAACAATCATAAACAATCAACAATCAATTTACACTTACCAAGTGCTAAAACAAAGCTATGATCATGAACTTGAGTTTTCATAAAAACTTGTAGTAACTTGGTAGTGTGTTTAGTGGACTTAGTTACTCTTTAAAGTGTGTTTATTTCTTTAAAAGTCTCATTCTTAAAAGATTTGAGTGTTTACAACTTGTTAGATGATTTTTCCAGAAATCATTCTTTTGAATTTTTCTTGTAAACATTGTATTCTTATACTTGTTTCAACACTGGAACCATGGTTAGTTTCTTTAGAAACTTTGTTTATACAAATCTTGTGATTTAGCATGGTTTCTTTGGAAAACTATTTTAGAAATCATCCACTCACAAGTCTTGTATCTTGTTTAAATCATCATTGTTAGGGGAGGATTTTCCAAAGATCAGTGATCCTCAATTACTGTTAAGCTGAGGGATCCTCACTTCTGTTTGAATTAGTGATCCTCAGAGGGTATTATAGGATCAGGATCATGGATCATCATAGTGATCCTTACACTAACGATTGTCTGCTTTGAATATGATGTTGTTTTGCAGGAGTACAAGCTTGGACTTGGTCTTGGCGATATTCCTGGAGCATATTCCATACTTATTCCGCACGTGCTTAACTGAAGTGGACATTATGGAGTTCGTGGAAGACTTGCAAAAAATGCGGATAGTTTGTTAGCTTAGATTTTTTCCATTTTTAAAAGGGGATAGCGAGCAAGATTAGAACACTTGGCTATTTTTAGCTTAACACACACTCGTAACTGCTCTCATCAGCTCTCGACAATTCACTTGGCGATTACACACTTTTTGCACATTACACTATAGTGATCCTTGTAACTAGCTCGCTATCATCCAAAGTTGTAATAACTTGTTAGTTTAATTTGAGTTGGTGATCGGTAGTTTCCATCACCCGAGGTTTTTTATGCCGGCGATCAACTCTTGATCAAGGGCTTTTTCCTCGTTTAAATCTTTGTGTCACTTGTTCATTTCATTTATGAGTGATCCTTAGCATTGTTCATTGATTCAAGCATCACACCTCACAACAGAAAGTTTGGTTGCATTATCTTAGCTTGATTTTTGACCAAAACAGTTTGGTGCCCACCGTGGGGCAATTGGTGCTTCATTCCTAAGAAGATTCATATTTTTGTGGTCATTTCGGTTCGTTACAATCAAGCAAATGGCTTCCTCAGCAAAGAACACATCAAGCTCTATGCCGGCGATCAGTTCTTCACAAGGTGTTCCTCCTTTGCCTCCACCACCTTCTGGATCCCAGAAGAATGCTGAAAATGCTGCGAAGAGACAAACCCCCATTTTCCAAAAACCACCAACTTCTTCTGTTTCCACTAATCCTACTACTAATGATCTTTTTAATCTGATTTTACAGATGAGGGATCGCATGCAAGAGCAGGACAAAACCAATGAACGGATCCTCCAAGAGATTGGTGATATCAAGAAACAGAAGAAATCAGTGGAGGATCACTCTCCTCTGATGCCAAGGTCATTGAATTTTGACACTCCAGTTGTAACTACCCTACAATCGGCAGTTCCGGGCATCCAGTATCAAAGTGGTCCATCAGAAAGGTGTTATGGAACGACAACTATGAGTCAGGCATTTAGCTCTCATTCCCAGCCTCAGGGATCCTATTTTCAGCCATCGGGATCCTCTTTTCAGCATCAGGGATCCTTCGTCAGCTCAAGAGGATATTTGGGAATGCACACGGTCCAAGGATCCTCCCAGGTCCAAGGATCCTCCCAGGTCCAAGGATCCTTTATGATTCCAGGATCCTTTCAGGTTCAAGGATCATCTCAGCCTCAAGGATCCAACATCTTTCAGGATCAAGGATTCCTAAGAAGTATGCAGCCCCCGAGCTCGGATGTTGATCAAGGAGACTTCATACCAATGCAGACCATTGCTTCCTCTGGTCCTTCAATCATACTAGAGTCCCGTCAATATGGATTCACATCTGGAATTCCAAACATGAATCCTTTGAGAGGTAACACTTTTAATAATTCATATAACACTAACCATGGCTCTATGCAGGATATAGGTATCAATCAGGCTATGGCCAGGGAGTTACAGAAGCTTAAGGACATGATATCCAGTGTTCCAGGAGTGGTCAAGCCCATTCCTGAGATCACAGATGGTAGCCATAGGATATCTCACTTTGCACCACCCTTATGTGATGCTGAGATACCCAAAAGATTCCAAATACCATCCATGAAGCTATATGATGGTTCGACGGATCCAGAGGAGCATGTAGCTCAATACCGGGAGAGGATGGAGATCAATCCAATTCCTGAGAGGTTAAAAGAAGCATGTCTATGCAAGGGTTTTGGATCCACACTTACAGGATCTGCTCTTAAATGGCTGCTAAGTCTTCCCCCTTACTCTATTACTTCATTTGCTAATCTAGTTAATTTGTTTAATAGTCAATTCTCTTGTAGTAGAAAGTTTGAACGATTGACTAGTGATTTATATAGGGTAACACAAGGTCAAAATGAATCACTTAGAGATTACATCACTAAGTTTATTAAAGAATCCTTAGACATTCCCAACTTGTATATTGCTACGGCTGTAGAAGCCTTTAAAATGGGTTAGCTTAGGGATTCATTGTTCTATGATGATCTTGTTATGACCCCATGCAGGAATCTTGATGAAGTAAGAACCAGGGCCCTTAGGTTCATCCGCCTAGAGGATGACAAAAGGATCCAGGAGAGATTGACAGGATCCTCAAAACAGGAGAAGCAAGGATCCTACTTCAAGAACAACAAATCGAAATCCTACAACAAATCTGATAACCAGAACGTGCATGCAGTGGAACAGGAAGAGGATGATGAGGAATATCCTCCCATTTCTGAATACTGTTTTTCTGTTGATAACAATGAACTAATCCTTGCACTGCGGAATCTATGTGAGAAAACTAGGTGGCCGAGAAAAAGTGATAAACCAGCTGCTACAAAAGATAAGTCCAAGTGGTGTGCATATCATGAGGATTTTGGGCATCTCACTGAAGAGTGTATTGCACTTAGAAAGGAAATTGGATACTTGTTAAGCAAGGGGCATTTGAAAGAGCTTTTGGAACGAAAAAAGTCAAGGATCCAGGATCCTGAAAGGATCCCGGAAAAGGCTCCTGCTCCTCCAGCAGATGCACAAGTTATAAACTTTATATCCGGTGGATCAGACATTTGTGGTACTTCATTTTCAGCAGCCAAAAGACATGCCAAGGAAACCAAGATGGATAATGGAGACAGCCCCATCCGGACGTCCACTGTCACCGAGGATAAGATCATAACTTTTGATGAGGATGATCGTCTTGATGTTCAGGATCCTCATCATGATGGTCTTGTTATTACCTTATTTATTTCTAATCATTTTGTTTGCAAGATCCTTATAGATGGAGGAAGCTCTGTGAACATCATTCAGCTTGATGTCCTCAAGAAGATGAATATCCCAGAGTCTGATATTGTCCCAAGATCCTCAGTACTTGTGGGATTTAGCAGGGAAACTAAAAACACATTGGGGGACATCAAACTCCCTATCTATATTGAAGGACTCCATTCTTATCAGAAGTTTTGTGTTATAGATTGCTTATCTTGTTGTAATGTTATCCTTGGCAGGCCATGGATACATGACATGAAGGCAGTCCCATCCACATATCATCAGTGCGTGAAGCTTCCTAGTCCATGGGGAGTGGTGAAAATTGAGAGTGATCAACAAGCTAAGAATTACTATACCTCATCAATGAAGCCAGCCTCAAGACCAAGGGAGCAATAGCAATTAAAGTATCCTTCAAGAGATGTCTTGGAGGCAAGAGAGCAGGATGTAAAAGAAATCCTCATGGATCCTGATGATCCAGAATCCAGGATCTTCATAGGATTAGGGATCCTTAGCAACATTGAACAGGATCTAATATCCTTCCTTAAAAGAAGGAAAACTACCTTTGCCTGGAAGCATGAGGATATGACAGGTATATCTAAAGATATAATTACTCATAAACTCGGCATTGACATGTCATTCAAGCCAATTCATCAAAAAAGAAGAAAGTTTGCACCTGAAAGGAATGCTATTATCTAGGAGGAGGTAGATAAACTACTTCGGGCAGATATGATAAGAGAGGTTAAGTATCCAAGATGGTTAGCCAATGTGGTTGTTGTTCAAAAGAAAAATGGAAAGTGGAGGGTATGTGTCGATTTTACTAATTTAAACAAGGCATGTCCCAAGGATCCTTTCCCATTACCCCACATTGACTCCATGGTGGATGCTACCGCGGGTCATGAGTTGACTTTTCTGGATGCTTCATCTGGATTTCAACAAATTCAGATGGAACCATCTGATCAAGAGGATACAACCTATATATTGTTATATTGCTATGCCATTTGGACTAAGGAATGCGGGTGCTACTTATCAAAGGCTAGTCAATATGATGTTCAAGGAACAAATTGGACACACTATGGGAGTCTATATAGATGACATGGTGGTTAAGTCCATGAAAGCTGAGGATCACCTTAAATACTTGGAGGAAGCATTCAATAACCTTGATAAATTTAATATGAAACTAAATCCTTCCAAGTGTCATTTTGGTGTCAAAGCAGATAAATTCTTAGGCTATATGGTGACAAAGAGGGGCATTGAAGCATGTCCAGAGCAGATTAAGGCTATTATGAATATCAAATATCATGCCAATACTAAGGATGTGCAAAGATTGACAGGCAGGATCGCAGCCTTGAACAGGTTCATATCCAAATCCTCATAAAAGTGCAAGGAATTCTATGACATCCTGAGGAAGAATAAGAAATTTGAATGGACTGAGAAGCATGAAAGTGCCCTCAAAGCTCTTAAGGATTACCTATCCTCAGCCCCCGCCTTGATGAAACCAGAAAAGGGGGATATATTATCCTTATACCTAGCAGTATCCTCAAAAGCAGTAAGTGCGGTCCTTGTTAAGGATCACCAAGGTACACAACATCCTGTTTATTATGTAAGTAAGAGTTTATTTGATGTTGAATCCAGGTATTCACACTTAGAGAAACTTATCCTTGCATTAATTATGGCATCTACTAAATTAAGACATTATTTTGAGACTCATGCCATTGTTGTTAAGACTAATTTTCCAATTAAGAATGTTCTCAGGAAACCTGAAATGTCAGGAAGGATGGCTAAGTGAGCAGTGAAGCTTAGTGCATATGATATAAGATATGAGCCCAGAACTGCCATTAAATCCCAGGCCTTAGCTGACTTTGTGGCAGATTTTTGTAATGACTTGCAAAAGGAAGCTGAGTTAGAGGTCCAACAGCTAGAAGAAACTATGGATCCTTGGATACTCTTCACTAATGGTGCTTCTAATGTTAAAGGAACAGGGCTTGGAATACTACTAAAATCACCACAGGGGGACATAATACCCCACTCCATAGCTTGTGAATTTCAAACTACCAACAATGAGGCTGAATATGAAGCCTTGATAGCTGGTTTGTAAATTGCCAAGCATATGAGGATCAGGTATCTTGAGGTACATGTAGATTCTTTATTGATCACTAATCACTTTAATGGATCCTATGCTGTTAAAGGTGAAAAGCTAATCAAATATTTAGAGATAGTCAAAGAATTAGCACTCTCTTTTGTTTCCTTTAGTTTGACACAGGTACCAAGGAAAGAGAATGCAGAGGCTGATGCATTAGCCAATTTAGGATCATCCTTGAAGATCCTGGAGGATATCAAGATCCCTATTATCCATATCCTGACCCCTAGTATCGAGGATCATGAAGCTATGGAGATAGGAGAGGATTCTGCGATCATCCCTAGTGATGATACTCAATCTCATTCAGGATCATGGATCCTTCCAATCATGAGATACATACAACATGGAGAGATTCCTACAGGAGAAAACCCCATGGCTTTCAAAATTAAGGTATCTCAATTTACAATATTGAATAACATGTTGTATAAACGATCTCTTGCAGGTCCATATCTAAGATGCATTGAGGATCCTGAAATCCAAGAAGTCCTAAAGGATTTCCATGAAGGAGAATGCGGAAACCACACCGGGGGCAGAGCATTATTCTCAAGGATCCTGAGGACAGGATACTATTGGCCTACTATGAAGAAGGATGCTGTGGAATATGCCAAGAAATGTGATCCTTGTCAGAGACACAGTAATATCCTTCACCAACCAGCAGAACTTTTGCATCCTATATCCTCTTCTTGGCCATTTATGAGATGGGGAATGGATATAGTTGGTAAGCTTCCTAAGGCACCTGGTGGAAAAGTATTTATGCTTGCTATGACTGATTACTTCTCCAAGTGGATAAGGGCTGAAGCCTTTGCTCAAGTCAGAGAAAAGGAAGTTATATCCTTTATTAAAAGAAACATTATTACTAGATTTGCTATCCCTTCTGAAATTGTTTGTGATAATGGATCCCAATTTATTGGGAGTAGAACTACTAACTTTTGTGACAGCTGGGGGATTAAGATGATAACATCAACACCAGTCCACCCACAAGCTAATGGTCAGGCAGAATCATCTAACAAGATCATCATCAACAATTTGAAGAAGAAGCATGGATCCAAGAAAGGAAAATGAGCAGAAGAACTACCTTATGTACTTTGGGCTGATAGGACAACTCCCAAGAATGCCACTGGCCAAACTCCATTTTCTTTGGTATTTGGGGCAGAATCAGTGATCCCTACAGAGATGGTTGTTCCTACTGCAAGAACAAGCATTCGTGATCCTGAAGAAAATGCTGAAAACTTGGTTCAAGATCTGGATACTATAGAAGAACTCAGGGATTTGGAAAGGATAAGGATGGCCAGTTATCAACAAAGGATGGCTGGAGCTTACAACAAAAATGTCAGGATCAGGAAATTCCAAGTTGGTGATATGGTATTAAGGAAAGCATTTCAGAATACCACCAATCCTGCTGATGGAAAGTTGGCACCAAAGTGGGAAGGCCCTGACTTGATTGAAGCTGAGGCAAGAAAGGGGGCATATCGATTGCTAACAATGGAAGGTGATTTACTACCAAGAGCTTGGAATGCTGTCCACTTGAAAAAATACTTCATATGATAAGGACCCATGATCCTTACCTGACAAGTATCCTTGAAGAATC